>JAFMSR010001577.1:0-26590 GCA_022818135.1 Saxidomus purpurata
CTGACGGTAATGTTCTTTACACCCATCGAGGTAGAAAACAAATTGAACATTATTACAAAAAAGCTGGCGGAATCATTAAATACTCCTTGGAAAAAATTGCCTACCTCTTTTAAAACAGACCATACTTCGTGGAAACCCGAAAAAAGAAAACCAATCAATTTAATTGTTTAGAAGTTATCGAAAAAACTCTATAAGAAATATAATATTTCCAATTTTAAAAGATTTCAAATTCATACGTTTTGTAACGACTGTGTGGGAAGTGGGTTAAACAATACTGCTCTCAATGTGACTTTCAAAGAACATAATATTCACTACTATAATCAAATGCAAATTAAGGAACTTTTTGAGTTTTTTAATGAGGTTGATTTGAGTGAGTACAATGAAAATATTTGGAAACCCATTCTAAAAGAGCTAAAAGAACGACTATTTTTTTTACAAAATGTGGGTCTGGAGTACCTCACCCTCAACCGAAAATCTAACACCTTATCTGGTGGTGAAGCACAGAGAATCAGATTGGCATCACAAGTGGGAAGTGGTTTGGAAGGGTGTCTTTACATTCTCGACGAACCATCAATTGGATTGCATTCCCTCGACAACGAAAAAGCTTATAAAAACCTTAAAGTTATTAAAAGAAAAAACAACTCGTTAATTGTTATTGAACACGATGAAGAGACCATGTTGTCTTCCGACTTTTTGGTGGAGCTTGGGCCCCACGCAGGAATTCACGGTGGTGAGGTGACCTTTAGTGATTCACCTTTAGAGTTACAAAAGTTTTTGAAATCTAAAAAAAATATTTTAGAAGATCACCCCACTGCTGCCTATTTATTGGGTGAAAAAAATATTCTTATTCCACCACGCAGAACAATTGAGACTTTTTTTACAAATTAAAAATGTCAATGAATTTAATCTTAAAAATATTACCGTTGACTTTCCCATGGGGTACTTACCGCTCTTACTGGAGTTTCTGGTTCAGGGAAATCCACCCTGTTTAATATCCTCGGTGATTATATTTCTCACAACATAAACCATCCCAAAACTAGAACTACTAAGCCGAACAATCCCATTAATAAAATTGAGAAGATTATTGAAATCAATCAAAAACCAATCGGGCGAACTCCACGTAGCAACCCTGCCACTTACACCAAGATTTGGGAAATTATTCGCGACTTATTTGCTCAAACAAAAGAAGCAAAAGTTCGTGCCTATAAGAAAGGGCGGTTTTCATTTAATGTCAAAAGGGTCGCTGTGAGGAATGTGGCGGAGCAGGAGTTATTAAAATTGAAACCCAAATTTTTTCTCCGATTGAAACCATCTGTGAGTGCAACGGAAAAAGATTTAATCCTGCTACTCTCGATATTTATTACAAAGATAAAAATATCTACGATATTTTAGAGATGAACTTTGAAACGGCAGTGGAATTTTTGAACATATCCCCAAAATTAAAAAAATATTCAACATCATCAATCAAATTGGACTGGGTTATTTAAAACTAGGTCAACCCAGTACCACTTTATCTGGAGGAGAAGCCCAGAGAATTAAAAATTGCCTCCGAACTCGGTAGATCAACGGCGAGTCAAACTGTGGGAGTAAACCTTGGCAAAACACTTTACCTTTTGGATGAACCCACCACTGGTCTCCATTTTGAAGACATCCAGAGATTACTCGTTGCTTTACAACAATTAGTGGATTATAAAAACACTGTCATCATTATTGAACATAATTTAGAGGTGATAAAATCACTGACCACATTATTGAGTTAGGTCAGAAGGGGAGACAAAGGGGAAAGATTATTTTTACTGGCACCTACGAAAAAATATTACAAGCAAACACACCCACTGCCCAATCCATCAAGTTGTATCAAAAAGGCAAACCCAGCGTAGAAAGGATACTATTTAAAACAAGAAAAAATTTCAAAGAACTTTTTTAATGGAATTGACACGACTCCAAAAAAAATATCACGAGCCAAATCATATTGAAATTAGAGGTCTTAAAAAACACAATTTAAAAATATTGACCTCGACATACCAAAAATCAAATCACCGTTTTTACAGGTGTGTCGGGTTCGGGGAAAACTTCTATTGCCCTCGACTCCATTTTTAACGAAGGTCAACGAAAGTACCTTGAAAGTTTATCCACCTATGCCAGACGATTTTTGGGTAGGGTGCAAAGACCCGAAGCGGAACGTTTTGACAACCTCTCTCCTGCTATTGCAATTGATCAAAAAAAAACATCTAAAAACCCACGATCTACCATTGCCACCCAAACTGAAATCTATGATAGTTTAAGAGTTCTCTTTGCCAATATTGGAAAAACCTCATTGTTGGACTTGTGACCGACCCCTTGCCAAGTATAGCGAAACTACTGGAGCACAACACCTGTTAAAGAATTTTGATGAACAACAGCTACTCCTGTTTGGCTCCTCTTTATCTCTCTGGTTTGATCACACATTATTAATTGAAAAGAAATCTGATTTTAAAGAATATTTAAATACATTTAAAGAACGGGGCTATCAGCGATTCCTTATTGATAACGAATTTATAAAATTGACGATGCGGGTTTGATGAGTAAATTAAAAAAATCAAATACCAAATCTATTTTTATTGTGATTGACCGACTCGTTTGTGAGAGTGATAATGAATCTAGAATTGTTGAAGCCCTAGAAAAATGCTATCAGATTAGCCACGGTGTCGCAGGGGTTAAACTTTTTGGACACAACGAACCTTATTCTCTTATCTCAATTTTACTCATGCCCTCAATATACTCATAATGCCATCATTAAAGAAAAACTAAGCCCTCGGCATTTTTCATTCAATCATCAACTGGGTGCTTGCAAAGAATGCGAAGGTATCGGACAAACATTTTCTCTCGATTTCGACCGTATTATTAAAGACCCAGAAAAACCATTAAAACTGCCCTTGTTTTTGATGTTGAAAAAATAATTAACGACAAAGATTTTGAACAAGACTTTAAAGAAATTGAAAAAAATCCCTACTTTAAAAGAAACCCATTATCAATTTCTATCTCGAGATTAACTCTTGCTGAAAAAAATTTTCTCTTTACGGCAAAGCTCATATCGACCTATTCGATTCCACAGTCCTTGAAAATATTCAACATGAGTTTCACGATCTCGCTATTCATCAGTACGATTGGGCAGGAATACTCACTTTAGTCTTAGGTAAACCGTAGAGCATGAAACAGAATTGATGTCGCTTTATTACCGATTGCCACCAAAGTTAAAAAAATATTTTGGAACTACCACTTGTTTTAAGTGCTTTGGTGGAAGGCTCAACTCCACCTTCCTCAAAGTTAAATTCAAAAATCAACCATTAACGAGTTAATTGCCAAAATCATTCCCAAATTTTTAAACTTTTTTAACAACCTCGACTCCTTTCTTACTTCCAACGAACGCACCATCAGTAAAGACACCATCAATGAAATCATTTTTCGCACTTCTCAAATGATCCGACTTGGGATAGATTACCTCACTTTAGACCGAAAAGTGGAGTCTTTATCAGGTGGAGAAATGCAACGAGTCAGATTGTCCACTCAAATTGGAAACCAACTCCGAGATGTTATTTATGTTTTGGATGAACCCACGGTTGGTCTCCACGAACGCGATAATCAACGACTTATTAAAGTCATTAACTCGCTGAAAGACTTAGGCAACACCGTACTCCTAGTGGAACACGATGCCAGTATGATTAAAGCAGCAGATTTCATTGTGGATGTGGGACCCGAAGCGGGAGAAAAAGGAGGAAAATCATTTATTCTGGGGGAAACCGATCTACTCAGTTAAAAGACACCAGTTTTTATGACTACCTTTTTTCAAAAAAAGTTTTCTTACCCAAGAGAAAACTACTCTCCATTTATTTCTTCTGACCATGGTTTAAAATCAGATCCGTATTTGCTTTTTAAAAACATTCACCTCCACAATCTTCACAATCAGTCCGTACAAATACCGCTACAAAAACTTATTGCGATTTCTGGAGTGAGTGGTTCGGGGAAAAGCAGTCTGATGGAATGGATTTATGATAGTTTGCTCAAGAAAAAAAATTCGTCGTTTGATCTACAAGAAAAAAAATCCAGTGACTCTTTCGCCTATTACAGTGGTGATAACAATGAGAAAAACCTATCTAATTCTATTAACGATTTTTCTTTGCAAAAATCTATCTAGTGGGTCAAACTCCAATCTCACTCAACAAAAGGTCGGTCATTGTTAGCTACATGGATATTTATAACGATATCCGAGAAGTGTTTAGTAAAACTAAACTTGCTAAAGAAAAAGGATTTAGTAAAAGCAATTTCTCATTTAACTCTCATCTAGGTGGCTGTCCTAATTGTGGGGGCATGGGAGAGGAAGAAATTGAAATGCATTTCATTTCCGATATCACTGTTGTGTGTGAAGAATGTCAGGAAAGCGTTTTCAAGTGATGTGTTAGGCATCTACTATCAAGGAAAACATCTACGATGTTCTCAATCTCACTTTTGAAGAAGGACTTGAATTCTTTTTATGGTTTCAAAAAATCAGAACCAAAATTCAACAACTTATCCAAGCTGGTCTAGGATATTTGAAACTGGGTTACCGAACTTCACTTTTGTCGGGGAGAACTCCAGCGACTGAAAATTGCCCATGAATTAGCTTTCGAAGATTCCAATCAGTCCATCTATCTGCTAGACGAACCCACCACAGGGCTTCATTTTAAAGACATTGAAAAACTAATTATTTTACTCGAACAACTCGTCTTAAAAAGGTGGCACGGTCATTGTCATAGAACACAATATTGAATTTCTTAGAAGCGTGGATCACATCATTGAATTAGGGCCAGAAGGAGGAGAAGGTGGTGGTCAAGTGATTAACACGGAACCCCAGAAAAAAATTAAACAAGATAAAATTGGTTTTACCTCTCCTTATTTATAATAAAGTAATATAATTAAAATGGACAATATTTCCAAAGAAAATTATTTAAAGAGAATATATATTCTTTCTCAAAACACTAAGGATGGGATTGTCCATTTACAAAACTTAACTAAAAGCCTTAATTTCAAAGCCTCTTCCATTACCAATATGTTGAAAAAGTTAGGAGATGACAAACTCATTAACTACCAACCCTACAAAGGGTTCAACTAACTCCTGAAGGTAAAAAATATGCCATCATTATGATTAGGAAACATCGGCTTTGGGAATATTTCTTGCATAAAAAACTCAATTTTAACTGGACTGAAATTCACGAAATAGCTGAACAGCTTGAGCATATCCAATCAACTAAACTTATCGACAAACTAGAAGAATTTCTCGATTACCCAGAATCCGACCCTCACGGAGATCCAATACCTAATAAAGATGGTAACTTCTCTCAAAGGAAAAAAAGTTATTTACTCTGTGATGTCAGTTCACCTAAAAAGTAAAGCTCATCAGAGTCATAGACAGTCACCCCGATTTACTCCACTATCTTCAATCAATTTCTTTATTAATGAAAACGGAATTTCAAATTATAGAATACAACGAATTTGATCACTCTATTAAAATCATGCTTAATGATAAAGAGGTTTATATCAGTCACAAAATAAGTGAAAACTTATTGGTGGAAATGATAGGCTAATTTAAATAATTTTTGTTTCAAATAAATGATGTACCCTTTTGTTTTGTTGATTATAACAACCTTTCTCTTGAATTCTATTTTTTGCTTTATCAAAAGATAATTCTCCTAACCTTCTAAAGATTGATAAAAAAGAAAAACATAATGAAGTCAATTTAAAATACGATAACAAAACCACTTTTTTAATCAATAGAAAGGAAGTAAAGCAGTTGAGTAAAGACTTGATGATCCGATTTGGTCATTCAGGTACTGAATTTTCTGTTCCCGACGTTGTCTTTGGGAAACACTACGGTCTTGATTCATCTCAAAATAAAAACTATCTACCCATCTACGGAAATTTAAAGCTTTTTAATGGTTTTCAAATCATCACTTTAGAAAAAAAGAGTGTGCTATTCAGAAATTTTTACCGATGTGAGAGAACGTACCGCCTCAGCTTGTGTGATTAAAATTGAAACAAAGGAAGCAGATTCTATCATTTCTGACTTTTCAAAAAAATTATCAAAACCATCGCAGGAAATGATGCGTCGCGAAAATTGTATCGTCCAAATTATCATAAAAAAATTAGAGGAGTCAAAGTCAGCCAAAACCCACTACTCTATCTAGGTATTCCTGAATTTTATGTGGTGAAGTTAAATGGTGTTATCCACGGAGGAATTCCCAAATATAGTGGTGGAGCTAAATATAAATTTACTTTTAAAGTGATTACTTCTTACGGTGGGGGAGAAATCATTTTTATTCCAGAAGACCTCTACAATGAAGTGAAAAGAAATGTCATCATAGGTCTCTCAATCGTTCAAATAACACCGATCATCACAAATGCAAAGCAAAAATGTTTAATCAAGACTATACTTTTGAGGTGGTCATGCAAATTGATGGAAATGCTAGTAAAGATTTCATCAAAATATTAGATTTTTCTTATTAAAAATCTTACTTAAACAAATAACAATTCTACTAAAGTCATTATTAGTGAAATAGGTGTAAGGGTAGATAAATTGGAGATATTGGTTTAGATATTAAAAAAATTCAGAAAATCTATCTGTAAAATAAGAATTTTCAAGGTATTTTTTTTAAAATTCTATTTATCTTTGTCAAAATCATAGATATTCATCACTTTTCTTAATAAAAAACTATTTTCAAAAAATATTAAAGTTTAACAAATTTATTTAATTTTTTTAAACTTTAATAACTTACTTTATAGATTCTGTAATATACCGTCGATAAATTTGATGAATACAGAACAAAAATTAGAAAATATACTTCGAAACATTAAAAGACTAGAAATAGTAAAAATGAACTTTTTAATGCGGTTAAAAATAGATCGTTTTCAAGATAGCTGTGATTTTCAAAAAGAATTAATAGACCAAACTAATAAATTACTCCATACTATTGATTTTAAGATCTCCCTTAAAGAACAATTAACTTATAAAACTATGGTAGATGAAATTAAACAAAAAAGCGCAGTTACTCAGAATTTGCTATACCAATCTGAAAAAATCCTCAATCAATATAGCAAAGCTTTTGGAATGGAACACTATACAGCGGAAGGGAAGACAGGAGAAGGGTTTCATCAATTTAAAACGATGATGCTTGAGGGTTAGTTTTAAATAAAAATAAATAGAATTTTATAAGGAGGCAACATGGATTCAACTTTTATGGGATTAGAAATGGGCAAAAAAGTTTATTAGCCCATCAAAAAGGGCTAAAGGTCATCGGTCATAACCTTAGCAATGCTAATAACGAAACCTACTCACGTCAACGAGTTATTCTTGAATCGGTTAATCCGCTTTACCGTGCTGACCTTTCTAGATCTGACCGACCTGGACAAATCGGTCAAGGTGTGCAAGTTGCTGAAATTCGTCGTGAGCGAGATATTTATTTAGATCAAAAAATCTATGTGGAAAAATGGGCAACTCTCATTTTGGGATACCAATAAATTTCATCTAAATGACATTGAGTCTATCTACAATGCTCTAGGGGACACCAATTTACAAGAAAAAATGGATAGATTTTGGCAGGGGTGGCAAGAGCTGTCTAAAAATCCATCTGAATCTGCTATTAGAAGATTTAATTCAGAAATCACTTGCATTAACGAGTGATTTTCGAGATAAGTTTGAAAGATTTAAAAAATCTTCGATTGGAAATCAATGAAAAAATCATTGACGAAGTTCATCAAATTAACAATATTTCATCCGCCATAGCCAAGTTAAACAAATCTATCCTCGATTCAAAAAACCGTAGGAGATAATCCCAATGATTTACTCGATAAACGAGATGCCTTAATTGAACAATTGTCAAAATATGGAAATATTGTGGTCAATTTTAAAGATCCAAATGAAACCATGGTCTACTTCGGTGGAAGAGTCGTGGTTCAAGGGAGTAATGCGAATCAATTAACAAGCAATCACAATCCCGAAAATAGTGGGTTAGCAAAAATTTCATGGAAACTCACAGGTGATAATTTTGATTATTCGGGTTTGAATAGTGGATCCTTACTTGCACATATTGATGCTCGTGATACCCTCCTACCTAGAGAAATTAGCAATCTAGATACTTTAGCCACCAACGTTATTTATAGTGTGAATGATTTACATCATAAAGGGTTTAATGAGTACGGCCGAATTGGTGGAAATTTCTTTTGCACTACATCCTGTTACCATCGAAGGAAATGGAAATACCGACGTTGATGCCGATGGGTTATTAGAAAGCAGTTTAATTTATCAAGTAAAAGGAGCTGTTTCTCTTGACACTAATGCCGTTGTTGGAAGTGCTGGACGAATTACACTTCGCAATGAAACAGGGTTTTGGTATTAACGAAACCGTAGAAATTGAATACCGTGCGAATGAACCCATTAAAGACATTATTAAAAAAATTAACCTTGCAGGATCAAGTGTAAATGTTCTTCTCGATGAAACGGGTCGACTGACCTTAAAGAGTAAATCGAAAGGACAGATTTATCCTTTTCATTAGAAGAAGTTAGCGATAGGGGGATTTCTTAAGTAATATTGCTCAAGTTTTAAATCATCCCACTTCAAATTTTAAAAAATAATACACTGAATGCTACTCTTAATTTTCATCCAAATGCCGAGTTTAAAACGAACTCCTATTAAAAATGTTTCTAGTTGGATATCCATTGAAGAAAAATTTGTGTCTAATCCCGATTTAATTGCCACTAGAAGTGGAACGGATTATGATCGTGATTTTGGAGTAGAAACACCTTCTGGAAAAAATAATGGAGAAATAGCTCTTCAAATTGCTAAATTACGTCACGATAAAACTTTATTTGATGACAAGGATGGATTTAATGAATTTTATGTAAATACCGTGGCTCAAGTCGGTAGTGAATTAAGTCATGCCCGAACTGAAATGGAAAAATACGAAGTCGTGACTTCATCTCTTAAAGAATTCCGACAATCTTTTTCTGGTGTCAATATTGATGAAGAAATCACCAACATGGTTGCCTTACAGCATGGTTATCAGGCGGGAGCAAAGATTGTTAAAGTTATGGATGAAATGCTTCAAACCGTTATTGGTTTGATTAGCTAAGAATTAAAGTAACAGTGAAAATAAATATTTATATCCAAGGATGGTTTAAATGAAAATATCTAATATATCGATCAAGAATAATATGATCAACAATATTAAACGGAATTACAACAACATTGCTAAAACAGAAAAACAACTTTCTACTGGCAAAGATATCAAACTGTATCAGAGCCCGTTCAGGGAATCACGTCAATTTACAGTAAAATTCGTACTAACCAAATCAGTCAGTACATTAAAAATGCTGAAGATTCAGAAAGTTACATTAATGTTGCACATGACAAAATTTCTCATGTCATTAAAATAATGCACAGAGTTAAAGAGTTAACGGTGCAAGCAGCTAACGGTCATATGTCACAGGAAGATCGACTTTTGTTGCCACGGAATTAGAAGAAATGTTAAAAGAAATTATTAGCCTTTCCAACTCTACCTATCTAGACAACTATCTTTTCTCTGGAAGCAAAGATGTGAAACCATTTGAAGTATCTTATACGCTTGACCCAAAATTAGGTCGAGAAGTTGTTGGTGGAGTCACCTATTTAGGAGATGATTTCTATCAAAAACGAGAAGTGGGCAATAAAGAAAACGTTGAAATTTCATTGCCAGGCAACCGAGTGTTTTGGGGAGAAAACCACAGTATCATCAGTTTAACCGATAATACAAATTACATTGCCCCCAACCGATCAGAAAATCAGAATTGATAATTATGAAGTCACCATTAACCAAGGAGATAACTTAGAACGAATCGTCGACAAAATTAATTCCACTGTCCCCACAGTCAATGCTTTTAGACAAAGACTTCCCTAGTGGTGCCTTTAGTTTAGGAATTGAAACTCAGTACCCCCATAAATTATTTTTAGAAGATTTAGAAGGTGGTCAATTTTTGAGACAAGTGGGGATTTTAAAAGAAGGGACCCAGCGGTTTGGAGCCACCCAATAATTTACATGCAAATATCATGGAATATAACGGATCGTTATTTGATGTCATGATTCAGTTGCGTGATTCTGTCAAGAGTAGCAATGTCAATGATATTGGCACCAAAAACTTAGCTGGAGTTGATCGCTCGATGAACAATCTTTTGATGAGTCAGGCAAAAATCTCTTCGGTTTCCACTAGATTAGCCGATGTAAGAAATGACTTAGAAGTAGAAAAAATAACTCTGAGAGATAGAATTTCAAAAGTGAAGATATGGATATAGCTGAAGCAACGATTAATTTTAATGAACTCAATAGTATTCATCAACTAAGTCTAAGGGCGGCAGCTAAATATGTAAGACCAACACTACTTGATTTTTTTATAATAAAGAATTTTAAAAACTAATATTAAGGAAAAACACTATGAAACAAATGATTACTGACAAACTTGGCAATGTGCCTTTTGAGGACAACGATACCATCACCTTTCCCAAAGGTCTTTTGGGTTTTGAAGAATATCAAAAATACGTTTTAGTAAAAAACGGAGATAACAATCTTTTCTTTTTTTCTTCAATCAGTTGATGAGCCCACATTGATGTTTGTTTTGGTTTGTCCTAAAATGATTCTACCTGAATACGAAATAGAAATTCACGAGAGTGAAGTGACTGATATGAACCTAGAACATTTAATTGATTTCTGTATTGTCACCATCCCAGAAGAAGCAGATAAATCAACTGTTAATTTATTGGGACCGATTATTATTGATGTTGAAAAACAAATAGGAAAACAAGTAGTCTCTCTTAACCAAAGTCATTCGACCAAGCATCCATTAATCCTAGACAAAGTTAAAACAGAAGTTGCCAGTTAGTTTTTAAATATCCGATGGAATTATCAAAAGGTCTTGCTAAACAAGATATTTGGCTGGGAAAGGATATTTTATTAATCGAAAATGAAATGCCTTTGGAATCTAACGATCTCATCCTTTTTGAAAAATGGAAAAATTGACCCTTATAATAAGAATAGTAAAGAAGGAAGTAGTAAAAATAAAAACAGTACTATTCGATCGAGTACAATCTTTAATAATCAATTGGATGTCACAAAATTATTCCCCACATTAAAAAAAGATTATACATCTTATAAAAATTTGAGAAAGAATTAATAGATGATATTAATCAAATCTTCAATAAAATTCAAGCTAAAAATGACTTTGATTTTCCCGATACTAAAAATACATCGATATTCTAAGAAAAATTTAAATCAATCGAGAAGTTTCCTTTTTTCATTAACACTAGACCGTTTACAGACCGAGTTGAAGATGTTACTTTTTTAACATGTTGCTATTCAATTCTTATTGCTTTAAAAATGGATATAGAAGAGAAGTGGATTACGACTATCTTTAATGGCTCTATTATCATAAATTCTTACTTTATTTTAAAGCCCGTTATTAATATCAAAAACTTCTAGATAAAAATGCCAATAAGATTGAAGATAACTTATCTTTTTTAAGAAAATACTGCTATAAAGGGTTTGGGGAACTATTGAAAACAACTAAAATTTCTGACCATCACTTAAAATCTTTTTTCTCAACGTGAATATGACAATGGCACAAATTTGCTTAAATTAAAACTCAATCAAACCGCTCCTTTTATTCATATTGTTATGATTGCCCACGATTTTGTTTACCTAACATCTAATTTTTTAAAAGATTTTTAATAACCTTACTTTAACTAATGCTATTGTTTTTATGATACAAAAACATCCCCTATACCACAATAAAACACTACAAGTTTTTCTTTACTACTTTCCATTTTTCCTGCGGGTCAATTAGTAGAATATAAAGTCACCTCTTCATCTGATAACAAAGAAGAAAAAATATAGGAATAGCGATTACTTCTGGTCCCAAAATTAAAGACAATTACTTTGCAAATATTGACGATAAATTGTCCGATGATCCTAAAATTATTTCTCACTTCAATACACCCGATTTAGTTATTACCAATGATATTAAAAATTTAGAAACAATACAGAAACTATATAAAAAAATTTTCCTTGCTTGGTTTAATGCTAAAAAGGTAAGACGTAACAGATAAAAGTATTCCATCATTGAATCAAAGAGCAGAAGGAAAAAGTATGAACAAGAAGTTGCCAAGTATTTAGAGGATAAAAACTATCATATATTATTTTCTAACTACCAAGCAGGGCGGTATGAAATAGATTTAATTGGTCTTGATTCGAAATCGTATTTAGATCACGATGTTTTAGTGTTTTTTGAAGTGAAGTTTCGCAGTATGAATCAAAAAGAATTCAACCCTTTTGCTAGTATTCCACCTCAAAAGCAAAAACACATCATTACTGCTGCCAAATTTTTTTAAAACAGTACGTAAAATACCAAAATTATTTTTCTCGTTTTGATGTCGTTTTCTATCTAGATAATGAAAATGACAAAATACACCATTATAAAAATGCCTTTAAAATAACTTAAAATGAAGGAGGGACTCTATGACTTAAATAAACTAGTTTTTTTGATGTTTTTAATTTTACAAGGATGTAAAAAATTTAACAAAAGGATTTGATTATGAAAACAGCAATTATTATCGACAAAAAAAGATTAATAAGATTAAAGAAAAATTAAAACAGGCAACTACATGGAACAAGCTATTAGCCAATTAGCCCATGAACTGTCTTTTGCTTTTTCTTAAGATCTTTTAGGGGAATAAACTCGTTAAATCAAATAGTGCTTTAACGGTGATTCTCGTAATTTTAATAACCAAGTTTATTAACTCATGACAAAACTTACCGTCTAAACTTAATGCTTTCATTATCGGTCGGCTAGTTTTGTCACTTCTCTTTTCCCCTCTCCCACATAATCGGACAACGGTCGAATTAAGCTATTCGATGCCCATTGCTCTAAAATATGTGCCGACCAACCTGTAATACGACTCATAACAAAAATAGGAGTAAAAAAAATCAATATCAAACCCCATTAAATAATAAGCAGGTCCAGCTGGGAAATCTAGATTTGGATGAATATTCTTTTCACGCAACATGACGTCTTCAACTTTTGAGCTAACTCAACCAGTTTGGTTTCCCCTTTCGTTTCGCAATATTTAAAAAATGCTCTTTCATTGTGGGTACTCTCGAATCCCCATTTTTATAAACTCGATGACCAAACCCCATAATAAGTTTTTTATTGGCAAAAGCATCTTTCATCCAATCCTCCACCTTATCTGGCTCTTCCACTTCGTTTAAAAGATGCATCACGGCCTCATTTGCCCCACCGTGTAGAGGCCCTTTCAAACTAGCAATTCCACCTGTCACAGCACCATATAAATCGGAACGAGAACTGGTGATAACCCTTGAAGTAAATGTGGAAGCATTAAAACTATGTTCCGCATAAAGAATCAATGACACATCAAACGCTTTCGCCACAACTGGGTCGGGTTTTCGAACCAAAACACATATTAAAAAAATTATCGCTGAAGGGTAATGAACTATCGGGGTCGACAAATTTCTCGCCCTTTCGTGTCGATAACTATAGGCAATCATCGTCGGTATCTTAGCTAATAATTTATCGCTTTATTTAAATTAGCTTCGGGAGATGCATCATCCAAATCATTTTGTGAAAGTGCCAAAAAGCTAACTCCTGTCCGAATCATATCCATCGGGTGAGCTTGCTTAGGATAAAGTTTAATCACTTGCTTGAGTTCATCTGAAATCGTTCGCAAACTACGTTCCTTTGAAACAAACTGATTTAGTTTTGATTGATTTGGCAATGAACCCAGTAACAATAAATATGCCACTTCTTCAAAAGTAGCATTGGCACAAAGATCTTGCACCTGTAGCCACGATAAGTGAGTGAATTAATTTCTGGCATCACTTTTGATACTGATGTCGTATCGACAACGACTCCGTAGAGTCCTTTTTTATATCAGAAGTTGTATTCATTATTTTTTCCTTAAGTGTTAATAATCTATCAATTAATTCAACTACTTATTAGGGTGTAGTCGTAGACCAAATATCACCAAGATAAATAGTAGTGTCATTATCATTATAATATCCTCCAAGCACCCAGGGACTTATCGTCAAATACTACACTTGTATGATGTACACGTCTAACCCATCCACCATCTGTAGGGGTCGTGGAGCGATTCCAATTCCCATCCTCAGTATAGTATAAGTCGTTTCTAAAAGAATAATTAGACTCTAATGTTTTATGCTTTCCATAACCACCTAGAATATACATTTTATTATTAAAAACAATTGATGAAAAGCTACTAATCCACAAAGGTAAACTAGAATCATAATTCCAGTTTTGACCATCAGAATTATATTCCACTGTTGAAAATCTAAAATTTGTACCATTTAAATACTGGTAACCACCAAAATTCCATATTTTATTATTAAATACAATTGATGAGTGAAAGCTAATAGGATCACTTAAATTCACACCTGTTGTCTGTGTCCAGTTTATGCCATCAGGCGAGTACCAAGTGTCATCTTTAAATTTCTCTGAAGATGCACCCGAATTTGAAACGATACCACCAATCACCCATATCTTGTTATCAAATACCACACTAGAATGAGCATATCTTTGTCCCCAAGGTGCGTTGTTCTTCACTTCAGTCCATGTATTTCCATCTACAGATGACCACACATCACTTTTATACTCAGTGTCTGACCTTCCACCAATCACCCAAATCTTATTGTCGAATACGACACTTGTATGTCCACTCCTTCCTTCCGAACTAAAACTACCATTTTTAACCCAATTAATTCCATCAACAGATGAAAATGCATTTGAAGAATTTTCTGCTGTATATGAATTTTCAGATAATAATTCAACTAAATAACGACCACCAATCACCCACATTTTATTATCAAATACTACACTTGTATGACTCTGCCTATATCCCCAAACCGTGGGGTTATTCCCACTTACTACTTTCGTCCAAGTGGAGGGTGTCACCGTAGGAGATGTAATATTTTCATCTGAACAAGAAAAGATAAATAATAGAGAGGTAAGCAAAGTAATTAATAATTGTTTCATAATTTTCCTTTAAAGTATAATAATTAAGATTTTATTCCTCAATTTTTAATCATTACCTCTCAATAAAGATAACAATCGCAGAATTTCCATATATTTAGGTTGCTAAGAGGAGTGAATTAATTTCTGGCATCACTTTTGATACTGATGTCGTATCAACAACGACCTCCAGAGTCTTTTTTTTATATCAGAGGTTGTATTCACTGTAACCTTTCAATTTTTTTATCTTAATATATTTCACGATTAATTACCAATTAAAGGAAGTCGTAGAATGTACGTTTAGGTAAAGGTAGTAAATATCTGACCTTTTTTGCTGACCACCGATCAAGTAAAATTTGTTGTTAAAATACACCCCTGAAGAATACGCCAGTCCATCCCCAAAGCCCTTCACCCTTAATGTTTCTCCAGTTTAATCCATCCTCGGAAACATATACCGTACTTCTATAAGAATAATCTGTTTCTGTATTATGCCTTCCATACCCACCTATTAGATAAATTTTATCGTTGACTACCGTCGCAACATAGCCTTCTCCATATATAGGAAGAATGTTCAATTTAGTTACCCAGTTCAGACCATCACTACTGCTATATATTTTTGGGTTGTAATATCCAGTATTATCTGTTTCATTGTGGTACGCTCCCCAAAAATCCACATTTTATTATTAAAAACAACACTATTATATTTAGAAACTTTGTTGGGAAATCTTGTAGAAGATTTTGTCCAGTTTGTTCCATTACTAGAATACCAAATATCATTTGTTCTAAAACTTGCTTGTCCATCATCATTTGTATAATCACCACCAATAACCCACATCTTGTTATCAAAAACAACACTATCAAAATTAATTCTTTTGCCCCAAGGAGCACTCGTGGTAACAGTGTGCCAAGAATATCCATCTTGAGTGACATTAACTGTCGAATGAAATCCTGCATTCCAACCACCTAATGCAAAAATACTATTGCTCAACACAGCGACACCCATTCCTGTTCTATCTGGCCCAGTATTACCCGGATAACTCCAATTCCCTCCATCTAGTGAAGAATAAACTGAACTCTTAAAATTAAATTCTGAATCTTCAGAAAAATTTACCGTAACCACCAAAACAAATATTACATTATTTAAAACAACACTGTGTTGACGTGATATATAACCAATAAAGTAATTCTCCTGAGTCCAAGTAACATCATACATCTTAGGTGTGGTGGTACTATCATCCGCACAAGAAAAGATAAGTAATAAAAGAGTAAATAAAACAACTAACAATAATTTCATAAGATTCCTTTATAATTAAGATTATAAAGGAATCTTATTTTTAATCATTACCTCTCAATAGAGACAACAACCGTAGAATTTCCATATAAAGCCAAACTAACGTAATAAGCAGGCTAAAGGCATAAAACCATTCCATATATTTAGGTTGCCCCATTGATTCGGCTCGTTCAATTGTATCGAAGTCGAGTAGTAAAAGAAAAAGCAGCGACTCCAATAATAACGATAGAAATGACAATACCCAAAGTACCTCCAGTTGAGAAGATGGAAAACCTGTAAATAGCGACATAATAAAAGAGAGAAAGTACATGGCCATAATCCCCAACATCATTGACATAACGATGGATCTCATTCGGTCAGTAACTTTAATGATGCCAGTTCGGTATAGTACCATCATCACCATAAATACACCAATGGTTCCTATAACAGCTTGTGAGGCAATTCCAGGATAGAGTTGTTCCATAAAGATAGCGATGGAACCAAGGAAAAATTCCTTCTAATACAGCATAAATAGGTGCCGTTATTCCTGCGATGGTTGGTTTAAACATAGTGACCATCGCTAGTATAAATCCAGCAATACCACAAATAAAACCTACCCCCATGCTCCCATTCGCTGCTGTTGTCCATCCAAACAAAGCTCCTCCAAAAACAACTAATATTAATAAAGCCGCTTTATTAGCGGCTCCATTTGCTGTCATCTCTTTGGATTGCCCTTGTTCTAAATGGGTATAAAGTTCTCTTTTTTTAAAAAGGATTACTACTTCTCATAATTAACTCCTATAAAATTTTTTAAAATAATTTAATTGGTCATAGGTAAATATAACCTTGATTTTAACTGAAATCAAGCAAATTTTTATTTTTACATTTTGAGTCGAACGATCTAAACTATGATAGACTTTTTAACCTTTAATTATGAATCCATACCAATTATTTAAGAAAACTTGAAAAGTCTAGGGTGGTACTTATGCCTAAAAATAATATTGCTACCTTTGGAACGACTACTTATAATTATACTTTTCTAGGGAAAGTGGATGAAAACACAACTCATCTTTGTGAAGGGAACATCAATGTAAACAATCCCCTTTTCATCACTCCTTTTCAGATGAGCGAATGGTAGAAGGATTCCCACAAGAAATGAAACAACATTTCAACAAATTTATTGATGAACTAAAAATCTCAAACCAAGTTTTAATTGATTATCGATTTGAAAACATTTCTCGACATAGTTGGGAAGAAAAAGTACCTATCGTTGAAAGGTTAGCAGAAATTAAGGCCGATGCTAAAGAAAACAGCATGTCCACCATCCTCATGGGAAAAGAAACTTATTGGGAACCGAGCCTACTCAAATTTTGTCTTAAAATATTAGAGCGATCCCTTCCCAAATAATATTAGTGAAATTGAAGAAAAGGGTTTTTTAAATGAGCATGGGATTCCTTCAAAAATGCTTGCTGAAATTGAAACTATGTTTAGCCAAGCAGAAAAATCACCTCGTAAAACAACCCACCTTGGAAACTTCTTAGTAGAAAATGATCTTTTTGATCTTTACGAAGAACGCTTTTTATTATTAAAAAGAATAAAAAATAAAATTATTTTTGTTTAGTCGCTTAAACCTAAATATGATGATAATTAAAATGTATCCATTAATTTATAAATTTATTTTTTTATTTCAATTATTTTTTTATTGACTTCGACTATTCAAGCTAAAAGTAAATTATCAAACCAAGAATTTTTTAAATTGATTAAACAAAAAAATGAAAAAACTTACCTGAAAGTATGTCGGTCCTGCTTGACTCCACCGTTGTTAATTTTCAGTTAGATAATATTCCCAAAAGCTCAATCGAATTAGGTAAAAAGCCTGAATTGCATTTAAAATTTAAAAAAGGGTACCCTCCCATTCTCATCATTAATCATGTGTCGACATTTTATGCCAATTTTTTCGCTCCCTATGAAACCATCATCCAAAAATCAGGTCTTTTTTTAGGTGTTGATAATTATCGAAAATATAAAACATTTTCACGCGAATATAGTTACAAAATTAGAAATATTACAGAGGGTTATAAAGTAATCATTAAAGAAAAAGAAGGACTTCTTGGAGATTATGCTGAGTATTTCTACCGAGAAAAATTTATCCATCTACAAAGCCTATTTTTATGAAGAAAAAATAAAAAGTGGAGAAATAAAATTTTTCTATCAAACCATTAAAGATCGTGAACTTCCCAAGCGTATCATTATCATTCTCACCCAGAAAAGAGTGGAATGAAAGAATTCTTTGTTGATTTTGTTGATTTTGATTTCAAAAAATTACCGAAAAAATTTTTAATGATGAATCATGAAAAAATAATCGCTAAAAATAAAAAAGCGTTTCATGATTATGAAATTTACAAGAAATTGAAACGGGCATTGTTCTTACTGGTAGTGAAATTAAATCTCTTAGAAACGGTGAAGTAAACTTAAAAAGTAGTTATGCCATTGTTGATCACAGTGGACAACTCATTCTTAAACAAGCTCATATCAAAGAATATAAACAATCCAGCTACTTAAACCATGACCCCACGAGAGAACGTAAACTACTCGCCCATAAAAAAGAAATTAGCAAACTTTTTGGTAGTTTGAAAAAAATCTAGGGGTACTACTCTAGTTCCTTTAGAAATTTATTTTAAGGGAAAATGGGTTAAATTGCTTTTAGGTTTAGGAATGGGGAAAAAAACATCACGACAAAAGACAGTCTATCAAGGAACATGATCAAAAAGAGAAATGGACAGGTTTGCTAAACAAACGAGATAAGCTAATAAATCAAACAAATAAAAACACATTGAAGTAATTAATAATAAAATTATTGATTACTTTAAAAACAATTAATATTTAAGAAATAAGGAAACACAATGTCACAAATTACCCTCAAGTTGATCCTAGTGGATTATTAGAGTATTCCGTTGTCTTTACCGACCGGTCATTAAATCACATGTCGCAGGAATTTCAAAAAGTCATGAATGACATCTCCTCTTCTATGAAACAAGTCTATTCAGCCGATTCAGTTGCTGTGATACCAGGTGGAGGTACCTATGCTATGGAAGCAGTCGCTCGACAATTTGCCACTGGAAAAAATGTATGGTGATTCGAAATGGTTGGTTTAGCTTCAGGTGGTCCCAAATTCTTGAAATGGGAAATATGACATCTCTAGTTACCGTTTTAAAAGCCAAACAACTTAAAGAAGAAGTACCACTGCATTTTATTCCACCACCCATTGAAGAAGTGGTGGCTGCTATTAAAGAGGAAAACCCGACTTTATTTTTGCTCCTCATGTGGAAACAGCATCGGGATGATTCTCCCAGATGACTATTTAAAAACCATTGGTGAAACAATTCATTCCGTGGGTGGTATGTTTGTATTAGACTGCATTGCCTCTGGGATGATTTGGGTTGATATGAAAAAAATTGGTATTGATATCCTCATCAGTGCTCCTCAAAAAGGATGGACTAGTTCACCTTGTAGTGGTCTGGTGATGATGAACCAATCCGTACGTGATAAAATTGAATTGACCAAAAGCAACAGTTTTGCCGTTGACCTATTAAAGTGGCTGCAGATTATGGAAGCTTATGAAAATGGTAGTCATGCCTATCATGCCACAATGCCTACTGATGCTTTAAAAAAACTTTCGAGATATGATTAAAGAAACTGAAAATCACGGTTTTGAAAAAGTAAAACAATTACAACAAGAACTTGGCAATCAGGTAAGAAATATGCTGACGAATCGTGGCATTAAAAGTGTTGCGGCGAGTGGATTCCAAGCTCCTGGAGTTGTGGTCTCCTATACCAAGGATGATGATATTCAAAATGGAAAGAAATTTCTATCAACTGGATTACAAATTGCAGCAGGTGTGCCACTACAGTGCGATGAACCAAGTGATTTTCAAACTTTTAGATTAGGTCTTTTTGGTTTAGACAAAGTCCTTAACCCTGAAAGAACTTTGAAAATTTAGAACAATCATTCAATCAAGTATTAAGTTAAACTGACTTTCAAGAATGACAAGCCCATGATAAAATAGTTTTCTTAAAATGGGGGCGTAGCTCAGTTGGGAGAGCACTAGCCTTGCACGTTAGGGGTCGTGAGTTCGAACCTCATCGCCTCCATTTTTCTTTTATTGATTCATGAAAATTATTGTTGGGTTAGGTAATCCCGAACAAAAATACAATCTAACTCGCCACAATATTGGATTCGAAGTCATCGATTATTTAATTGACAGTTTAAACGCAGTTAAAATAAAGCCAAATAAAAACAGCCTCTTATTTCAAGCCGAATATAAAGATGAAAAGGTTTTATTAGTAAAGCCTCAAACTTTTATGAACCTTTCTGGTAAATCAATTTTAGAGCTAAAACAATTTTATCAATTAAGCCTTGATGACTTTTTTAATTGTTACTGATGATATCTATCTACCATTTGGAACAACCAAACTACTTCCTCATGGCAGTGATGGTGGACACAATGGGTTAAAATCGATTATCCAACTTATTGGCAAAATTTTTCCTCGGTTACGAGTAGGTATTGGTGAAAATAGAATTGAAATAAACAATAATAGCAACGATGCAAATAACGATTATAGTGAGCGTATACCTCTAAATCAATACGTGTTGGGAAAAATTTTCAAAGCCGAACAAGAAAAATTTAGATAAATTCCTAGATTTCTTATCACAATTAGTACAAAGCTTTATCCATAGTGGAATTAACGACACCATGAATCGTTACAATAAAAGATACTTTGCTAATTTTACATAATACTGATGACGAGTAATGAGTGATTTAAAAATAAATCAATTAGCTAAGCTTATTGTGGCTACTCACAATCAACATAAATTAGAAGAAATTAAACAGAAATTTAATGATTCTGTCAATTATTCTGAAACTACTATAGAATTTTTATCTTTAAATGACCTTGAAAAAAAAATGGGTTTTCATATAGAAATTGAAGAAAATGGAAACTCATTTGAAGAGAATGCCCTCATTAAAGCCAAGACAATATATGATAAATTTGGTGTGCCCAGTTTGGGAGATGACTCAGGGCTGGTTGTACCTATACTCAATAATGAACCAGGCATTTATTCAGCTCGATATGCTGGTAAAAATGCCACTGATTTAGACAATAATTTTAAATTAATTGAAAATCTTAAAACATTGGGATATTTCACAAATGAACTGTCAATCGATAAAAATTCTAAAGTGATCAATGCTTACTTTGTCACTGTCCTCGTTTTATATTTTGGTCAGTCAGAATACCTTACCGCTGTAGGGAAATGTCATGGAATTATAACTCCCCATCCTAAAGGGAAAATGGATTTGGTTATGACCCACATTTTATTCCCGACAATCAAAATCTTCTCCAAAACACTTTTGCTGAAATGTCAATAGAAGAAAAAAATCAATACTCCCACAGAAGTAGAGCTCTTAGGCAACTCGTAGCAAATATCAAACACGAATAACCAAAAATATAAACCTATTTTAGATTTATTTAAAAATAATAGGTTATAATTTAATTTCATAAAATTATAAGAATAAAATGAGTGGAATCATCAAAATGCTACTAAATATTACGTTGAATATAAGGAAGGCAAAAAATGAATAATGTTAGTTTAATTGGGCGAATTGTTAACGATCTTGAAGTGAGAAATGTTGGACAAGATAAAACGGTCTTTCATTTTCGATTGCCATTAACGAAAGACGTGGCACACAAGATGACACTTCTTTTTTCGATATTACTTCATGGGGTAAGCAAGCCGAAACAATTGCTCAATACTTTAGAAAAGGTCAAAGAATTGGTGTCACGGGTCGTTTAAGACAAGAAAGGTGGCAAGATAATAATGGTGGCAACCGTTCTAGAGTGGTTATTGTTTTACGAGATTTTAGTTTTATCGAGCCTAAAGACGGAATGAATAATGGTGGAATGGGTGGTGGTTATCCCTCTAACCCCAATCCAATCAAGGTGTAAATCAGGGTCAAAATTTCCAAAATCAAGGGCAAGGGCAAAATAACAATATGGATTTCGATGATTTTCCAAATGACGACATACCACTCGATGATGAAGTTCCTTTTTAAGATTTTATTTTTTTCTTAAACCGATTAACAATCACTATCGTTTCCTCTTCCTTTACTTAAATAAAGAAACCAACCATAAGCAATTATAAAAACAAGTGAAACGACACTTATTTTTCAAATTGGATAAACTTAAACAGCCAAAAATAATTACTGGAAATATCTAATAAATTATTTAAATTATTTCCAAAATAAACTGCTTGTAGCTTATCCCTCCATAGGCAATGAAGTAAGTGCCTATAATCGGCAGAGAAGACCATTTTATATAAAAGAAGTCGCTTCAATAAAAATCCCACTATATAAATTTTAGTTTTTGCTAACTGCCAAAGTAAGAAAAAGAACAACGGCATAACTGGGAAATAGTTGAAGCGAGGGCAATCATATCAGCATGAGGATTGTTAGCAACCAAAATGAGAGTTAGTGAAAGACTGATGACTAGACCTAGTAACGCAGAATAAAAAGGAGTCCAAGTATCTCCTTTAGAAAAAAATACATTGTGAAGTAAACGATAAATAAAGACTGCTGGAAGAGAAAATAAATGAAAGAAAAAGCATCGACTCGTCTCCATTACCGAGTGATAATCAAA
The DNA here is from genome assembly GCA_022818135.1 of Saxidomus purpurata. Lineage (NCBI taxonomy): Eukaryota > Metazoa > Mollusca > Bivalvia > Venerida > Veneridae > Saxidomus > Saxidomus purpurata. Next base: position 23,040 of record JAFMSR010001577.1, read on the forward strand.
GTTTTTGAATTGAAATAATAGAGAGATGATTTCAACTCGATAATAAAAAGCAATAAAAAAATCGGTGGAATTAATAAAAAGTAAATTGACCGAACGCTCAAGTATTTTTGAAATGAATCATTATCACTTGGCAAACTATTTTTGGCAAGGAGTGGTAACGCCACTGTGCTAATCGACACACCAATCATACCTAATGGAAGTTCTAAAAGACGATTTGAATAAAATAGAAAAGAGACACTGCCTTCTTCTAATGATATAGCAATTGGATCAACTAAAAGTACATTAACTTGATAAATGCCTGAACTAAAAACAATCGGCAGCAGCATAAATAAAAATTTTTAAGCACTGGATGACGGCTAATTTTTAAAAATGTTTTAATACTCAAAAGAAAAATCTAATTTTTTCATAGATCCACGGATGAATGAGTTGCACCGCTCCACCGATAACAATAATAATTGCAAGAAATACAGTTTTTAAATATTCTTGGTCGTTAAAAAAGTAATTCGCATTTCTTCAAAATATTGACCCAAAGGAAAATAAAATATAAACACGACTCCAAAAATAATCACCAAATTGAATAATACAGGAGTGAAAGCAGGGATACCATTTTTTATTCGATTGTAAAACAGCTTGAAATAGAGCCGAAATTGAAATAAATCCCAAATAGGAAGCATTATTTGGAGAAGTAGGGTTGTTTCTTCAATCCTCATAAAATCCTTTGATTCATTAAAACTATAAAGAAGTTCTGTAAATTGTGGGGCAAAGATAATAAAAAAAGTAATAAATATTATTAGTATCCCAGTTAGCCAAAAAAATTAGATTAAAAAAATTTTTTTGTGACAGCCCACGCAAATCAATATCAGAGTTAGTATCCGAGTGAGTTATTTGATTTAAGAGAGGAATGAAGACAGAACTCATCGCTCCTTCGGCAAAGACTCTTCTAAAAAGATTGGGAATTTTAAAAGCGAGGTAAAAAATATCGGCTAAATAAGAAGTCCCCAATAGTGCTGCTAGAAGAGTACTACGCATTTGACCGAAAATTCTAGATAGAAGAGTGAGCGAAGAAACCTTGAAAATGTTGCCTAAAAATGAAATCAGATCCTCCGTATACCTCTATAAAATTATTTTGTAAAATAATCAGAGTAAACAATTTAATTTATTTAGCTGTTTTTAATCATTTTATTTTTAAAAAAGTGATTCCATCATCTTGCGAAGATTATTTCCCACTTTTTCGATATCGTGAGATCGAGTCAATCTTCTTTGAGCCATCATTCTAATTTTTCCACCTCGTGCCTCTTGAATAAATTTATGAGCAAAAACTCCATTTTGAATTTCTTTTCAGCACTTTTTTCATCTCTTGCTTTGTCTCATCCGTTACAATTCTTGGGCCTGTATGATAATCACCATACTCAGCTGTATCTGAAATGGAGTAATGCATGTTAGCAATACCACCTTCATAGATAAGATCGACGATGAGTTTAGTTTCGTGAAGACATCTCAAAGTAAGCCATTTCTTTTGAGTAACCAGCTTCCACTAAAAGTTTCAAAACCTGCCATAATTAAATGAGTCAGTCCTCCACAAAGTACTACTTGTTCTCCAAACAAATCTGTTTTGGTTTCTTCTTTAAAAGATGTTTCTAAAACCCCACCTTGGTACAACCAATCGCCTTGGCATGAGCAAGAGCAAGTTTTTTGCGTTCCCTGGGTGAATCTTGGTGGATTGCGATTAAGCCTGGAACTCCTGCTCCCAATGTACTCTCTTCTTACCGTATGTCCTGGTGCCTTAGGGGCCACCATATACACATCAATATTTTCTTTAGGATTAATTTGTTGATAGTGAATGTTGAAACCATGTGAAAAAACTAACGCATTTCCGTCTGATAAATTAGGTTCGATTTCATTTTGAAATACACTCTGTTGGAATTCATCTGGCAATAGAATTTCTATGATATCAGCTTTTTTAGTTGCTTCAACCACCGACATCACCTCAAAACCATCGGCAATTGCCTGATCAAAGCTTTTACCTGCACGTTGTCCAATAATCACATTCACCCCACTCTCTTTCATGTTCAGTGCTTGGGCATGTCCTTGTGAACCATAACCAATTACAGCAATGGTTTTGTTTAAATAAAAATCCATTTCTGCATCTTTGTCGTAATATACTTTCATAATTTTTCCTTAATTGTTTTATTGAATTACTTTTCTTAAATAATTTTCTTTATAAAATAAATTCTTTTAAATTTCAAACTAACTTGCTTAAACTAATTTTCTGATGGCTAAAATAACTCCCAAGTGGATACCCTCGTGAAAATTTGAAAACTCTATTGCCTCTTCAACAGATTGAAGTACAATTTTAGTAGAAGTTTCATATTTACGATATATTTGAAAATTTTTTATTCTGATAATCTTCTAATAAAGTTTTGGGTTGATCTACTAACAATCCCTTAATTTTTCTAAATCACTCTCTGTAGGGATTCGATTCCCATTTCATTGGAGACGATCCTTTTAGGTAAAGTTTTACTTCGTTTTCAGTTATGTCAATTAAATCTAAATTTGACATCTTATATTGCAGAATGGGTTGGGTCACAACGAGGTGACCAATATTCCATAAAATATTATTAGAAAACTTATCTGGAACTTCAAGCAACTGTTCTAATGAATATCCTTCAATTGAGTCCATAATTCTATTTCTAATTATTTTAAAATACTCAATAGATTTCATTTCTTTGCTATCCTAAATAAATATTAGTTATATAAATAATTGACATCAACTTAATCATTCTTTGTTATTATATAATAAATTGAGTGTTAGTATAGTTTTTGATAATAGAGAAAGATTTAGGACAAACCTTAAATCTTTCATACATTAAGAATCCGTTATTAACGTAGAAGATGGAAAAATCTTTTTCTTTATTTTCAGTATACGTGTACTTATATCTTGTTCAAGCAAATACAACATGGGTATTACATATAGCCCAGCAATTGTTCCGACAAACAATCCCCATAGCATCGTCAAAGTCATGGGAGCGATGATGGAATCCGTCCTCCCTAATATGCCATAAGATGTGGGGACGAGGCCGATGGTTGTGGTAATGGTGGTGATGAAAATTGGGCGAAATCTAAGAGAGGCTCCTTTGACGATGATGGCTCTAATAAAATCTCGATGTGTATTAAATTGAGATGAGTCGATTTTTTCTTCTGCGATATGACCGTATTTTATTTCATTAATTGTATCCACCATAATGAGGGATGCATTGATGACAACACCGCCAAACCCCAGTACTCCAATCATTCCAAGAAAAGACAGGTTGTATTGATGTAGGGTAAAAGCAACGACAATTCCAATAATACCAAAAAGGAATAGAGGTAATCACCATGAAGGGTTGAAAAAAATTATTAAATTGGATGACAAGTAGCATGTAGATAATAATAACAGATCCAATAATAGCCAATATAAAATTAATAAAAGTATCTGCACTTTTTTTAGCTTCTGCCAGAAAACGTAATTCTTACATGAGGATTTTGTTTAATTAAGTCGGTGTATTATCTTT
>JAFMSR010001578.1:0-26563 GCA_022818135.1 Saxidomus purpurata
ATGGTTACATTCGATTTAAGATACTACAAGGCTTTATATTTCTATACTACATGTACATCACAATTTCCATGTCTTTGACATAAGAATTTTGTAGTTTTCGCACATTTCAGTCTCAATATTTTAGCTTCTGACATAGACCTTTGTAATAATTTCAAAGAAATGTAATTCTGGTCCAACCTGTGATCCAGATGCCCTATTAATTATACATCTAATACTTTTTCTGACAGTTTTCTATGATATCTGGAGGGGAAAAGATGTCCTCACAGCAAAGACAGATTATAGCCAAGAAAAGATTGTCCCAGTTGATTACATACAACTATAAAGAGCTTCAAGCCTATTCTTGTATCCTTTTATGGAATGGTTGAAAATGGCATAGTGGTATTTTTAGCATAACATGTATATATTTAACAAACCTGCCTCTGTGGCACAGTGGTTAAAATCACTGTCGATGATTTGAAAGTCACGGGTTCGAGCCAAGCTACCAACCTGACTCTGTGGATGGGAGTCCACAGGTAGTCCTACCCAGAAGGGTTAGGTAAACTTTGGCTGCCTGCATGTAGGAAAATGATATACTATTGAAGCAGACACAAGAAAATTATTTCATGTCCTGTTTTACGACCTCATTAAAGTTCTTCACATTTGTGAATGTGTTCAAGCATGGCATCATTTTTGATTAAGAGTTTTTAAGGGTTTTCTGTATGGATTTTATTTCTTTGTTTAAAAATTACGGACTAAAAACACCTTAACGTTGGTTAGACATTATAGAGAACAGTTTATTCCTGTTGTGGCGCCATCTAGAATACTACTTTATACACTGTGTCCCGGCTGATAAAGGACAATCTCAGTTTCAAACACAAGCCAGGAAACAGTTGCAGATGAGGAGATTACAAGGTTTGTTGATTTCTTAGGAAACTGGGCGTTTAGTTGATCAGACATATAAACTATGGACTTCCAACATTCTTTATAAGGCATGTGCTGGACCTAACCCAGTGTAGGTAGTAATGTAAAGACCCGTCTTAATTGCCAAAGGTTAAGGTAGCAGACTTCAATTCTTCTTCTTTGATAATGGGTAACCGTCATAAATGACTATTATGGCCATGCGTGGGTGGTTAGAAAAGTTAAAAGATTGCCAAGTCTCCTAGGTTACTCAGTCCACCTAGGAGGTTTTTGGCAATGTGATAAAAAAGTGCCAAAGCTAACATACCTACAATAGTGCAATACCTACAATGTATGTATGTGTGGTGAAGAAAACAAGAATGTTAGTGCAGTTAAAGAGATAAAAGCTCGGTATGTTAACTAGGGACGTAGCCAGTGCTGCCCTGAATGCAGCAGCAGTGTCAGCACTACATAGACCGGCAGAGAGTTCCATTCAACTTTTGTATGTGGGAAAAATGAGAACAATTAAACTGAACTTGTCAGTGATTGGAAGTCATTGCTGTGAACCCCAATACTGATGGTACTCTTTATGTTAGAAAGTTGGTATTTTCTCTCAGATGAACAGGAGTCTAGCCCTGTTCCTTTGCAGAAACCATAGGTAGGTAAACTGTCTTTCTGCTGCCATGCTTTCAGAATTAAAATTCTGTTGAAATAGGTGTTTAGTAAAATCATATGAGACCTTATTCAACATGTAGACGGGATTGTTCTTGCAGACTTTGTTGTATTTCAACTTAAGGGAACTAGTATATAAATCATCAATGTTTCTGTTTCAGACATGGTTGGTTTATCACAGTCGCCAATTGACAGAGCAGGGTCAGGTGAAAGTTTGACGGCCACCTTTGACCTCGGAGACTCGCGGCAGCACGTTAGACAACAGGATATAGAAACATTAAAACAGGCAGCAGTCACTGTAATCAGTGATTCACTCTTCAAGAAAATACAAGAGATCAATGTGGTAAGCATACTTTTTTCACCTTCTGTAACGAGTACTAACTACAGGTTTCTTCCCACCACCCCTTAAAAATCTTCATAGTGATAGTTTCCATTATCATGCACAGAGTAAAGTTTTATAATATTTGAAAATAGATATTACATAATTGTAGCTCTACCTTTTTCATGTGAACAAAAACATCATATTTTAGACCTGGAATTCACTGTAAAAAAATCCAGTAAGCATATTAGAAAGTGTGTAAAACTGATCATTTCAGTAATTCCAGAGCTGAATGTGAAACTACCATATTTGTATCTGCTTCTAAAATAGTTTTATATTCATCCCTTAACTTGCTTCATGTTGGCACACTGAGATGGATATATGAACAATATGGTACTTACTCAGACAGTACAGATGCATACGTTGATTTTGATTTGTAGTTGTCACAAAGCCCAATTGTTGGTTTTCTCACAGTATAGCTCAATTGATGTTTATTATTTTCAGACATTCTGTAAGAGCAGAAGTCATTATGGTTTCGTCGAAGCTGTGATCCGAAGAATAAAGCGTCTGCTACGTCTACACACCGGCAGCTGATAGTGTACGAGTAGCGATGAAGTACCATACTTGTGTACAGTTGTCATATTTCATATTGTGCTAACCATCCTTGAGAACAGTGACCATACAAGTTATATTGGACGATGAAAATTGAATGTGACCCCATGAGATGAGTTGTTTATTGACTGATCTATAACTCTGTAATGAAGTACATGTATGTTGAAATTTACAAGTAAAATATGTAAGGAATACTTGAAAAAAGTGTTACGTCTTAAGGAGGGAAAGAATTTAAACATCTCGACCCATGTTCCAGACATGCTTCAATCAGACTGTGTCAAATTTGTTCTGCCAAGATTATTAGATAGTATGCGATAACTCTTTTTTGTAATAAGTTTTCTGTTGCAGTAAGTGTAATAGCATAATTCATGTTAATTCAGGAAAAATACATTTCATAAATAAAGAACATTCATTCCAACCATGTCAATTCAAGATCAGGGTTATATTTTTGTATTCAAATGTTTTTAAAGTCCGTAGTGTAGTGGGGTGACAAAGCTGTTTTATTTATACTGCTATGCTATAATTATGTACTCTTGGTATTTAACAGTATTGCATAGTAGGCATTTGAGAATAATTTGTTGGTATTCAACTTAAAACACTTTGTGGTTCAGGATCATTGTAACAATAATGTAAACAGGATGTCACTATAGCAAACTTCGTACATAACGACTCCGGATATAGCGAAGTTCCGGATATAAAGAACAAAATTTTCAGGGCTTGATTAATTCCCTGCTTTATTTAATATGAAAATGCTTTACTGATATAACATACTCTGGATATAAAGAACACACTTTAGTGGTCCCAAGGAGGTTGTTAGATGTGGAGGTTACTTAGTATTCATTACGCCTTGCCGGATGAGTTTTACAAGGTCTGCATGAAATTCTATGTTAAATACAGAAATTAAATCAGCAAGTCAAATAAAACAATATTGTGTTCATTTTGTAAGAGTTGTGTACTAGTATGCATAAAATGATTATTGTTTGAATAAAATTTCAATGTAATTTAAACTGATTTGTTTATTTACTCAGAGATAAAAACTGATAAAGATTGGGGCGTTTGTTGTATGGCCGTTTTATCTCTGGAGTGTCTGATGACCTTCACCTTTGCCTGTTCTACCAAATTGAATTGTTCCTTGTGTTGTTTCATTGCACTGTTCTTTGTGCTATTTGATATTGATGTCTTTTGTATTGGCTAGCTGCATTGAACTAAACTGTTATAAACATATTGCATTGTCTTATTTAACTGTTTTAGGTAATGTCATTAGAACTATCCCGACTGCATTGGTTATGTTTTATCGCCATTTTCTTTTGTGTGTTCTTTTTGACGGATGTGTGCAAATAATCATACTGTCTGGCGACACTTTTCCTTGGTCTGTACTCCCTCATAATTGTCACGTGATTTTCTACATTTATATGATTTGCATTGCCACTGGAACCTTTGTTTTTCTCGAATTTGAAGTGCTCTGGCATATTCGCTCATTAAGTGCTGATGAAGTTGCCCCCTACAACCAATATACAGAATTTATGAAAGTTCTTAATCGCCCGTCTCAATACATTACGTATGTTTACTTATGTTAAGACAGCTGTCACGAAAGTCACGAGTTCCAACTTGAAAACTTCTAATTGAGTTGCATATAAACCTGGCCACAATGTTTATGGCCATATTACTTCAACTTGGACGTGCCGGATTACGTGTCATAAGTACATGGTATTAGCCCCCCGAAATGCTGAGTTACCGCTTGGTAATACAGAATAGACAATTTGTGCTATACCAGCACTGTTCTTTATCTCGTGAATCCTTTGTCAAGTCTCCAGTGTACCTGGTACAATGTTTATGGACATCATCTCGGTCAACTCTAAGACCTGCCAGTCAATGTTGAATTATGATCCTTAAAATTAAAATTTTGCGAAATCGGCGCTACCTAAATATCGGGCCTGGTCGCAATGTTTACTGGTAAATTTTAGCGGTAAATGCCATGGAAAACGCGTTAGTCGCACCACAGTTATTGCCAACATCAGGGCCCTAGCAAATTTGTAGGACTTTTTTTGTGAAAAAAATTGTTCGCGTTGCATCTTGTATCAGACAGCCTGATAAGGGATTTACCTTGATCTGGACGCTTCTAATAATCGCGCCAAACGGAACAAGACGTGATGTGTGTAATCTGTATGCATGGTTTGTTTATACAATGCATTTGCTATGGAATATTGCCAGTGATGCCGGTGAAGGCAAGTGACACCAAGTTTAATTACTATCACAACAATTAACAAGACTTTCATTATAAATATTTAATTAATGTTATCAGCTCTATTTTAAGATTCATTGTTTATATTGATACGACATTTATATAGATATACGTTATATTAAAACGAATAGCAATTTTCAAGTATTAAAATGGCAATGATCGCTTAAACTAAATGCTTAGAAAACAGTGATGTCATTTAATTTTCAGAAGGTCCGGTTAAGTTGGCATAAATATACATGTATGTCAATTATCAATTATCAAGATTAAGATAATTCATTCAAGACATTTAATGCTTTATAGACCGTTAAAACATAATTTTCTTTACATATTTCAGATTAATCGCCGCACGCTGCATTTTTGATATTTCTATGTTAAATTTCATTATACATTTGTATTTCAAATTATATATTTTTCGCTTTCCTGCTTAAAAGTCAGTGCATTTTATGCTATATTTTACATTTTATATATCTCTTACACACATAAACAAACCAACTAATACACGCTTAAGTCTGCTGTCTGCACCCCTTCGTCAGATTTCCCGAAGTTGCCGAAAATAATCGGAAATGCTCGGCAATTTCCGAGCGATATGAAATATTTGTACTCACTGAAAACAATTTCCAAACAGACAATTTTATCTTCAAAGGAAATTTATAAAATATATATTTTTCAAAAGCTTAATTATTGTGCATTACGAATCCGTTTGCACACGTATAAAAACTTATTTGTGTTCCTAAAGATTTGATTTCAAAGATGATCCTCTCCAGTAAAATATAGCGTGTTTCTTCTTTATTTTATATAAAAGTACATGTGTACTTAAAAATCACTCAAACAGACTACTTTATTTCAAAATATTTTAAAATCATTAACATATTTGTAAAAGTCAAGATATTTATCTTTTCAAAACCGTTTGCATAATGAATGTTTCTTTTATATTGTTTTCATAGTTTACAAAAAGGTTAAAAGTCTCCTATGTTCTATATGAAGTTTTAGCCGTGAGTGCGCTGCGGCGATGGTTCTAATTCTGCCATATGTTACCCGATTACTAACTAGGTCGAGGGTATTTATCATGTCCTGTCTTCAGCATGAGAACACACCTACTTTTATCCGCCAATAGTACACTATCTACAGTTGAACATGTATCAGTGGTCACCTTAACTGTCACGTGACTTAAGCAACCGATATTAATGTATCCCGATTTACGATTTATTTATTAAATACACCTGTATTAAGCAGACATCTACTTTAAGTGGAAAAATTTGGTGCATCCCTTCTGCATTGCTGGATGAGACAGCATTGGATGTATTTTGTAAAAAAGTAACTTGTGAAAGCATTTCACGGTTCTACTGTGAAATGTTCTGTCGATGAACATAATCTGCAATTTGTATCTTTTTGGAATTGACATACAACGGAAAAATGGCGAGAACAACGCGCAGTTCACACCTCACTTTTACTTGTTGAGCTATACCAACATTGTCATGTTTTGTTTGTACAGTTAAGAGGTTGTCTTCATTATTTGTTAGATTAAGTACAATTTTCCGCCTATTCATTTCAGCGGAGAAAAATTGTCCTCTGCATATGATTCTTACGGAAATAATTATACCCTCTTCAGACCGTCCTGCTCATGAGAAACAAAGTAGTGACCTTGACCCTGTTGCCATGGAAAAAGCATCGTCTCTACATGCTCATCTCGCTGACTGTTCTACGTTTCTTCCTTTCTATTGTACTTTGTCGTTTTCCTACAAAAAACTTGAGGGCACTGTGAAGCAGAAGATTCAGTGATTCTGGTTCCCTTTCGTACGCGTGCATAATCGGCACCATAGCCATAGCAAACAGAAACAGGGAACTGTGCGGAATATGTCGGATTATTTTGGTTTCCTTCGCCCAAAGGTAGATTGCATACAGGGTATGTGGAATTAGAAACAAAGAAAGCTCTCTCCGTCTGTTTTTTCTTTCAAAAAGAACGCCAAGTCCTGCAGCAAAGCCAGCCACTGCTGGTATCCATGGAGACAGAGGAGGTTTCCGGAACTGGAAATTGCGCAATAGACATATTCCATATTTAGCCATCATCACCATTGTAGCAAGAAATGCAGTGGACCATACCATATTGTTCAGTATGGCAAGAATAACACGCTTTGGTCTGCAAATTTTAAAAGAAAAATATTAAATTTTAATTGGGCTTGATCTCATAATGAACTAATATGTGAAAAAATTAATTCTTTTAAAATCTTAAAAACTTTTTTATTCTTTCATCATAAATTCTAAAACATGAAAATTTTCATGATACACGTATTCCCTGACAATTAACATATATTAATAAATGTCGATCGCTACCTTAAACTTATTTTGAGTAGTCGAAGTACATGTAGTTATAATGCTTCTAGTATATACACACCTTTTAAGAAACTGCTTGTGTCTGAAGAAAATTATCGGAGCCATATGAATAGGAAGATACAGCTTGGCAAACGGTGGCAAACTTTGTACAAAGTCTTTAAAGGCATGGTAAGTGCAGCTCTGATCATGTAATCCAGCTTCTGCGCATGTCAAGAATTTGGTACCCGGTTCCCTGAACAACAACTTTAGTTTCCGATCAGTATAGTCACGTGACCATTTCAAAACCGAGCGGTAATAGCCAGTAAAGAGGTACTGTGGTTTTAGAGCGGTACAGTACACTAGAAACGATGTGCACGAGCAGAATAAAGCGGTTTCGCTGTGCGGCACTGCGGGAATAACTCCGCGTTTCACCAGCGTTGTTACCATGGCACCAACAGCGCGTGCAATGGCAAAGAGGCAATAAATTTGTCTTCTGGTGCGGTCCTCGACCACCATGGATAAGCCTGCAATACCTCCAGCTAGAGCACTGTTTAAATCGTCCTGAAATGAACAAAAATAGAAATAGATTGATGTATACATGACAAAGACGTGTGAACACTGAATGTGGGCACAACAATTTCCTCAAGCGTCAGATTCGGCCCGACATTTCGTAGTACTTATAACCAGCTCTCTCAACATTCTATTTTTTCTGCATATTTTGAGTATGCAATGCCTACACTTATTACGCTGTGGTTATTCTATGGTATTTTGATGCGAGACCATCCGTATTTTGTTTTCTGAAACGGGTGGTACCGGACCGAAAAAGAGGATTTCTTCCAGAAAATAAAACTAATCTCAATTGTACAAAATCAGTCGTAAGTAGCTTTTTTGCAAGTGGTCAACTAAATATTGACCTTTCAGAAATTTTGATTAATTATTTTGATTTTATATCGCAACATCTCCTAAGACTTTTGTGTTCTACTTGGTTCAAAGTAATTCAAACGTCATCGGATTTTTGACAGTTATTCCAGCATAGGAAACGCCGAGGAAAAACAATGTCCTGTATATGTATAAGTATCATACATGTAGTTTATGTTCAGAGGGAAATTCCAATCTAAAGGAACTTTCAGAATAAGACTCATGAGAAACACAGAATCATGTCTACGTGATATACTGTAAATTGGGTAATATTTGCGATGCTTTAATTTTCGCTATTTTCGCGAATTTCCCACTTCGCTAATTAAAAAGTACCGCGAAAGATTCATTTCACATATCATGGGGTTAGGGAATGGATGTTGTATCTCCTTCTTTATTGTATATGAGATACAACATTCATGCGCTTACCCCACGATATATTTACTGTGAGAGAATTCTCCTTTCGCGAATTTATACTTCGCGAATAAGTCTGTCTGCACACAAATTACGAAATTTTTGTCACGCGAAAATAACCCAATTTGCAGTAATATGAAATCAGCCCATCCAATCAAACCGCCGTCAGGGTTAAATTGTATGACAACCATACTCAACTACAATCAGAAAAAAATGTAATCAAACTATAGTTATGAGTTAAAATGCGGGACAAAGAAAGTGTTTACCCTGCGTCCCCGGTAGTACTCTAGAAGTTCTACAATCAGGTCATACGTACTCGGATAAAGTCCGAGGAATGCCGCAAACTTGAAACTGTCCTTCGCAAGAATTTCCGCCCTGATCTTGGGCAAGCTATATAATGGAAAATATTTCGTATATATAAAAAGACAAGTTAATGTTTTGTAATTATCGAAAACTTAAGCAAATCAAAGAAAAGATAATTGGGCACTTTTTAAGTCAACCGCTGAATATAGATGATTAAACTATGTATATAATTGTGATAAGACCTAGACGTGAACTTCACCTACATCAAATTTAAATGGCACGTATACTGTAGAAAACTAAAACTGTGAATAAAACTTTCGAAATAATTTTCAGCATTACACAATTCCAAAAAATGCTTTCTTTCTTTCATTTCAAGTTTTGCAGATTTTTTTTGTAAGTGTATATAAAGACATGTCTTAACAAGTGAATGTTGACCCGTGAATGTCTTCTTGTCAAATCGTTTCCTTTAACTTTAAGGCCGAAAATATAACAAATAAAATATTTGGAATATACCTTTCTCTGAATGGATTCTTCATTAGTGAAGTGACTATCTTTATACCAGTGTATACGCCCAAACCACTCCCAAAACCCTTCAGGAATCTCACACAAAACCTCTGCGTTCGTAGCACAACGAGCTGAGAAAGTTTTAATTCATCGTCCTCATCAAAGTCTTCGTCATCTTCCACTTCCATTTCATTCCCGACAAGCTCTTCTTTAATTGGATGCAGTGACGACATTTTAACGTTTTTTATTGTGTTAGATATTTATATACAAATACATGTGATTTAATCCACTTTTCAAACGCGACATTCCCGTTTCATTCATTTAAAAAAAAATATTTTCAGCTCTCATTCTTTGTTTACTTTTAGCAGTTTTTTTTCTATCCTTTACAGCGTTCGTTTCGGTCAATATTTAGGTATTGCTTGAACGAGAACAAAATATAGAAGAGTGTTTGTTTACATGTACGTATATATGTATGTACAATGTATATAAAAATGATCACATATCTCTTACTTGACTAATCTAATGAAACTGATAAAACTACAGTGATATCTAATTGTTACCAACGTGTAATTGTTCAATATTTTTCATCTTGTTCAATAACGTTTATCTTAACTGTTCATTTCAACTTATGTTAGTGTTGAAAAGAACCATATTTACACTGCTTAAACACAAGGAATGCTTTAAAAACATTTAAGAAATGAGTTAACCTGAGATACTTCTGTCATTAAAGGGTACAATATGGGTAGATTTTAAATTTTTGACTAGGATTCAATAAGACTTTTCATATTATATTTGGTTGTAACTTCGGCAATATTTATTTTAAGGATCCGAAATCCTCGATGAGTTTCTAAATACAAAAAAAGACAGACAGGTCCTAATTGTACACATTTTTTTCGTTAGACACCCGTACTTGTTTCCCCACGGAGCAAATTCGGGAAAGAGTCGGTGTACGAACTGTTCCGTTTGATTTTTGCCAAACTTTAAACCCCACCTGAGCCTATTGGTTTTGTGTATGATTTATTATCAAGTTATCTAGAAACGAAAGATGTTCACCTGAAATTGTAAATGATCCATGGTATGATTTTATAGTGGCGATTGTCGCCAGAAAATTGCCACAGAATCAACACGAAGAACGTTCCTAAAAGGCTGTTTTAGGTACTACTTGCTCCTATTTGCAAACCGAACAGCCTCCCAATAATTTTACAACCGCCAAGTAGTTCTATAATACATTTAACTAGAGTTAATACGCCATTCTGAGAGGTCAAACATGGTCAGTAATTACATACTTAGTACTCAATTACATACTTGGTAGCATGTTGTAAAATGCTGACTGCATTCCTGAAATGGATACGTCGAACAAGATCTGTGTTGGATTGCTACACAACCTTTACAAGTTTCCATTGACAACTGCCACCTTATACTTGTTGTTTCACAGGCACTGATTATTTACGTCGAGAATTAAAATTCAAACAGTTTCGTTTTATCTTTTAAGGTCTTTTTTCAATGTCAACAACTCAAGAAATATTAACAAACGGTTATTCGTATATGCATATTCTTTTTCTGTTATTCTAGTGGAGAACCGCTATGTATTCACTTAGAAATCCAAATCTTATCTGTTTCAAACACTGTAAATTCAAAATATATTCATTTTTAAGCAGCTTTGCAATTAGCCAATAAACTGGTCCTTTATGAATATAACCAATCAAATTCATGTATGTATATACAGTAGATACATTTAAACCATATTATATCATTCATTCATACGCATGTGATTTATAAATAGCAAATTATATGTATTAACTTATTAAAGTACATGTATCTAAATGTGCATATGCATGTCAAATAAAATCGAAAACCTTTGAATAAATATAAACAATCACTGATATGTTTACTTTGTTGTTTATGATACAAGTTCTTTCAGTGCTTTGATTTTGTTATATAATTTAACAATAGGATATATAAACCTATTTGTAAACAATGATTTTTTAAGCCAGCAAAATCGTTTGAGTAAAAAAGGCAGAATACTCTAGTCCTATATGTTTATAATTAACACTTGTATTTTAAGCCATATATCTTAATATCGTCCTCTTCTCTACAAGGCAGAAAAAGTGCCAACCGCTATATCAGCTGACACATAAGTATTGGGGATTAGAAGTAAAGGAAAACACCAACAATCGGGTAACACCACATCCATCCGTAAATAACGGACGGGTCAAACATTGATTATCGATTGTACTTGAATACTTGCCTAAGGAGTATTGAACCGTTTCGAAATTGGTTGTGTTGCTTGTGACTAAAGTTTCTGTTGTATTGATTACATTTTGAACAGTCTCAAGTTCGGTCATTTGATTCTATTTTTTTTATTCTTTATTTTCATTTTTAACCGATGGCCAATTAAACACACCACACAAAGCGCCCTTTTCAAGTTACCTTTGTACTTTGTTGCTTTTAATGTCTGTTTGTACCCCTTCCATAACAATCACTAATAAGGTCATTAAAAGGTCCTTTATAGGATAAAGGACCTTGGTAGTGATAGAAAGAAAGAATAATGATAGAACTGAATTGTTTTGTTTACTTTAAATTTATTGTCGCTTCATCACGAAAAAGTGTTGCCAGAAACCGTCTCTTTTTTTTTGTGCAATATCACTGAAAAATATGTGTCGCTATATTTATAATATATACCTAGATCTATACCATATAGCTGTGTGTAATTGTTACACTCAAAGTGATCATGTAACGTTAACCTTGCACTTGTTTAGATTTTTCACACAGTGGCAACAAAGTTACATTATGTTGATTATTGTTTGTATTATTAGTTAACAGTTTCATTCCGCCGAGACAATGACATATTGAAAACTATAGACACATATTGGAATGCATTTACCCCTCGAATGTACGTATTTGTAAACAGAAATTAAGCAATATTCTTAATCATTGAACATTCCTAACGGAATACTGGACTATGGTTACGATATCAGGCTTAAAATAATCAAGGTCTTTCAAATAGTACTATTTGAAAGACCTTGAAATAACGAAAGAAAAAAAGACAATAACTAATTTTACTAAATAGTAACATTTATAGCTATGTAGCCCCCACTTTACTACGTAAAACGAGAGTATAAATATTAAAATTTGCAAACAATCGGAACTCTTCGATATATCAGTTGAACTCGTTAAAAGCGATGTTTCCCAAATAAACATTTAAAAGTGATGTCAAATATTTATTAGGGTAAAAACGTACATTTCAAAGTGAATGAAAGCAAATTTCTAAATGTGTACCTCCTCATATGACACCAGTACTGGTTTCTCCAGGAAGCGGACTCGGAGTGCTCGTAGCTACAAGTTTTCTTCATAATCGAGCTAAAATAAATTAGTATAACTATATACTTACAATGTACTACACAATATTATTTTTGAAATATCGTAGTAGAACATTTGTTACTTTTAGTGTAATAGAAAGATGACTTGATTTTTTCTCTAACAAAACCACCTCCCTTTCAAGTCGTTTTAAAAAAATATTTATGTTTTATCTACAATAGAAGGCGGGGGGGGGGATGCCAGATATCGTTTTCAATTACCTGTAAAATCATAAATTGATAGAATAAAATCGGTCATATATCTAATAAACAGCTTCGTTTTTACTTTGTCCAATGCTTTGCCACACGTTCCATATTTACTTTACACTGATGCTTGATGCCATCGACCAAAGGAGAGGAAGCTAGGCATAATTATAAGCGAAACTAAAAATTTAGAAATGAACAAGAGGTACACATTTATTTAGTTATTGTTACTCTGTTTCTTTATCTGTTATCGGATACCTCGAAATCCTTGTAGAAAAAGGCGTTATTGTTGTTCTACGTATTTTTCGGTACAGTTTTTGTGATTAATTTGGATCAAGCAAAAGTAGACTTGTCCAGACAGAAAAGAACGTTGGCTGGTCTTAATGCTAATTTAGTCTTTAGATATTACAGAATAACATTATTAAAATAGTTTTATGATTATTAGTTTCAGTTACAAGTTTTGTATCTGTGGAGTAACTACACACATTTTCAACGCAATGGAAGGAGTATCCTAGTTATGTTTCAAAAACGCCTCTTTGCTATCATCAAATGCGTCCATATGAAGCGTTTGCTTAGGAGCAAGGGTGCCGGTAAACAATGAGCGGAAACTATGATTTCTGTAAGTTGGAATGCCTTCCTTGCGATGTTTATCCCATTCTTTGAATAACGGCACGGCATTTAAGACTTTTTGGAGTATCCGTTAGAACTTATCAGATCTTCTAGAAGCGCCGCCTGATATTCCACGCAGTCGTCGGCACATTTCAGTGTGGAAAGACGACGGACCCAGCTGTCGATGTCAGCTTCCATTTCTGCTTTAGATGCCGGTCGTCCTGGTAGTTGCCCCATGATATACCTGTAGAGAAGTTAATTTAACATACTATTAGATAGTTTGTTCAGTATTTGTATTTTATTTGTCCATGGACTAACTGACAAACCATGAAATATTGAAATGAAACCCAGAATCAATGAAAATGAAAGACAGAGACTTCTTCTTCTTTGATTGTTTATAGTCCCGGCCGACCCTGGGATATCTCCCTGAACTTGTCAAGACTCCTGACAGACGCAGGTTGACAAGAGACAGATGCAGACACAAGGGAATCCGGGTACCAGACCCTAGCTCTTTTTACGAATAGTCCCCTTGTTTCTTTTACGTGCCCGTAGTATAGCAACGATACACATGAGACTACCTCTGGGTTTCTAACCAGTTCATCTCTAGATAGATGGGAAACACTAAAAAGCGTTTCTGAAATTTCCAGTGCCCCGAACGGGATGCGAACCGGGGACCTCCGGATTGGTAGTCCAGAGCATTAACCACTCGACCGCTGCACCACCCATGAAAGACAGAGAAATGGGGGAGTTTCAGGTATTATCTTAATCAAACTGAATTACATAGAATGCGTTTTTTGTGTGGTGCTAAGTTATAAATTACTGAGCATCAAAACTATCAGAAGACGAACGAAGCTTCATAGACTGATGGTTCCTTTGAATAAAGGCATAATTCATTGAGTTGTATAAAGACAATTTATTTCTAAAATTTACTGGCATTAGTTTACCTATTCCATTTCATACACGTAAACTGCGCAATTATCTAAACAAAACGACAGATAGCTGAGACACAGTATGAATTTAATTGAATGTTTTTCAGTTGTGTGTACATACCATTTTTTAAAATTCATATAGCCAAAACACACCTCGCTACAGACATTGAAAACATGTTTTAAAGAGTCTAAAGTTTATGCCATTTTAGATGATAAATATTCAATACTCAACACATTTATAAGTCCAACCAAACCAATCTTTTAAGTCTTTTACACGTTCAAAATCAAGCATTAGTTATTATAGTAATATTCATTTCTTAGGGTTATCATCTCAAAAAAAGGTTGAGATTATACGAAAATTGCGACTAAACTGCAGTCTGTTGGCTACGCCCCCCCCCCCCCCCCTTACCCCATAAGGGGAAAAGAAGTAAAGATATTTGAATAAACTCATCTACATACTTTGTTATCCACAAAGCTATGATGTCGAAATACGTCATACTGTATGCCTGTTCCTGTGCCCCGATGTAGAAGAGTTTATTATTTCCTCCCTTTGTGAAAAGTGATGCCTTGTAAAGTTCTGGAGAGTAAAATGATGTTTCTTCGCCAATTCTCAATCTATTCTCCAAGAAGGGAAAATGCTTCTTATAACCTGTGCATAGTATAACGGAGTCTACTTCTGATGAAGAGCCGTCTTCAAAGAAAGCTTTTTTCTCTTTGAATATTCTAACCAGCGGTCGCTCCTCGATATCTTTTGGCCATGGAAAGCCTGTTGCTTGCGATCTGTATGAAATGATGACGTGCTTGGCGCCAAACTTTAAGCACTGTACTGCTATGTCTGTCGCTGAATAGCTGGAACCGATAAGCAGTATCCGTTGACCTTTGAACTCTCTTCAATTACGAAAGTTATGCGCATGTAATATTCGCCCTCCGAACTTATCCAATCCTTTGAACTCGGGGATATTCGGGAAATTGAAAATGCCTGTGCAGACGATCACGTGACTGAAGATTTCTTCACTTGTATTGCCTTTCTCTAAGTCTTCAACTATGACAACAAAATCGTCTTTTTCATCTCGATAACGCACGTATTTGACGACAGTGCTGAATTGGATGAACTCTTTCAGATCTCTTTGTGCTCCTTTCGTCCAGCGTCCTGTTAAAACCATAAGAATGAAGTGCCGAGATTCTTTTATAAATGTGTTAAGATTAGAATGTAAATTTCTCATCGAATATGATATACGCTTTGTATCTAATAATAAATTTCAGTTTGGAAATAAATGAAATACAACGGCTTTTGAGACTTTAGTTGGAGATTGATTGAAGTGACTAAATCCTGAAGAGTATTCATCATTATTTTAAGTGCGACTTTTAACAGTGATGTTTACTCTTGAAATGAATATTAGTTTTAATTAGCTATTATTAAAATTCATAAATCTGCAAAACAGTTTTGTGTCTATTGAAACTCTTTTTTTTTCCCAATAAAAAAAAATTATTTACATATTTTGTAAGAATACATTTCACTTGCATCAGCTGTTACGAGAAATAAGTCAGTGTAAGTTATTTATTACATTCTTCAAAGCATTTATTGTGTATGGTGGCATATTTCTGCCACCACATAACCACTTAATAGATATCTAAAATATCATTATGTAGGTATCTGTTGGCAGTAGTGGGCAGTAACATACACTTTTTTGTGTTGACATAAGTATCTGTTAACATAGAAATTAACACGTTAATCAGATATTTATCATGATAATTAAGTGACTAACTAGTTAATATAACGTGATAACTAGTTAATATAACGTGATAATTGAGAGGTTATGTGGTGGCAGAAATATGCCACCATTATTGTGCTATTGGTATTCTATTTGACCGTATTACAGTATTGGCATTTTGAAGGCATATACAATTTTAAAAATGACATTACAAATAAAACAACTAAAACTATTGTGTTACCTTCTAGATAATCTTTAATCACTGCAATTGGCGGATAGGACGGTACAGGTTGACCAAAATGCTGCTCGAACGTGTAATCTGGATACTCAATGTTTGCCTCTTTCGGTGCATTTACCCAGAGATCATTATACATGCTGCTGTGACAATGCTCGCCATATTCGTCTAACCCTAAAAGAAATGCACCCGGACAGCGATAAAAACAAGTAAAATATACAGTTTTACAACAAATAAATATATTTGTATATTGTATTGATAAAAACCGTCAAGCATGTCTTGTGACGTCTTTTTCTTTTTGGCTTGAAATTTTATTAGTTCTGCAGAACTCATCGCACATATAACGAGTAACGAGTAACTCGCTAAGCAGTATTACAGAATAGAAGTTTCGATAGGAAAAATAGTTGTATGTTGCTTAAGGAATATCAGTTAATAGAGTATGTTTGATACTCTCTTTCAACAATTTTGATAGTCAGTTATTCAAGAATCATTCATATATAATACTAGTAGTGAACAGAAGATCTACAAAGATTTTTCCATATAATATAACAATCACAACCAAACCTTGATGGAATGTGTATGGTCACCAGATATCAGCCATGTTTGTACTAATTTCAACTGTTTATATTAATATGATTTCATACTGTATGCTGCTTTTGGTGACCAAAAGATGAAAAAGAATTACAGAAAAGAATATAATTGTAGCATGAAATGCCAAAAATTGCTCAAGCTCTCTGTACACTTGTCCTTTGAAGAACAGTAAAGTTACTAAACTCATGGCAAAGTTTGTAGACACTCCGAGGTATAAAATTGATCAAAATTTCGAATACATTTATTAAAGGATCTAAATATGCAAACCGAAATTGATTTTCTTACCCACAACACATCAATACCCTTTTATAAAGTGTAATAAATAAACCTTATGTCGTAATGTTTTGCTACAAAATCTACATAATTATGTGCCTCGAATCGTAAAAAGAGATTTTTCGATTTTAGTTATATCCATTTATTTTATAATGTGTTTTCATTTTTGGTGAAGTAAGTTTCAAATATCAAATATTTAATGATTTAATATAGTTTATGGGAAAGTTATGACGAAAATGTGCACACTGTTTATTTCATCGTTGCAATCATAAAATGTGACTTGTGAAAACATTCAATATATTCATCGACGCATTTAAAGTTACAAAAAATAAAGAACGATCCTTTATGGTGTAGAAATGTTAAGATGGCCTGATTGTCATCGGAAAGTAAAGAATTAAAGATGATTGCATAAAGTTTTCCTTCATACACTGAAGTTAAACACCCCTACAGATACATTTCCGTCGACCAATGTGAATGTTTTTGCAGAACGTAACGATAGTAAGCAGTACAAAACGCTTTGTCTTAACCTTGCAAACGTGAAAAAGATTACTTAATACTTAACAACCTGTTCTCCATGTGAGATTCCACTGACCACCCCAAGTTTTCTGTTTCTCATAACATACAACCTTTGGCATATTCTCATTTTTGGCAAACTGATACAATGCCGACATTCCAGATGGTCCAGCGCCGATAATACAAATTCTATTTCCCGACATTATCTGTAACCTTTACCACAACTGTAATGCAAGATCTGAAATACGGACAAATTAAGGTGATAACTTCTTGGCTTGACGGCAAAGGCCATAGAATGTATGTCCATTGGCGAAAAAAGTATTGCCACACGTGTCTAAATACACCAAGCCATGAATTGGAATCAGAAATGAAATTTGTCGGCTCTTTCTTTCATAGTAATTGGTTCGATCTTGGATTGCGTCTCAAGAGCAAGTGTTATTATGTTGAACAGCCTGCCTTGCCAATGAGCTATAACAAATTCGTATAAAGTTGGCTTTGCTTTTTCTATTTGCGTGAACTCAGGCGCTA
Source organism: Saxidomus purpurata (assembly GCA_022818135.1). Classification (NCBI taxonomy): domain Eukaryota; kingdom Metazoa; phylum Mollusca; class Bivalvia; order Venerida; family Veneridae; genus Saxidomus; species Saxidomus purpurata. The sequence continues at coordinate 18,118 of JAFMSR010001578.1, forward strand.
CACCCAGTGGACAAAACCAGACCTTTAAAGCATGAATACAGTAGTTTGTTTTTGATTAATTTTCATTAATTTCATTTTTCTCTCATTTTCTTACAATGTACAACATCTAGATAGTAATTAATATATTTGAATAATAAAGTTAGGTAGATTAGGCCTATTATTAGGTAAAAGTTGAGTGATGATTTTTTGTCAGAAAAGTAGCATTGGGATGGGCAATGCAGTCAGAACGTTTCAATATGATAAATATATGGGGTTAAAGTTTCGCAGAGGATGAGAACTATTTTTTTCAATTGAGCTGTCAGGTTTTTTGGTTGGCATGTTTTATTGGTCAGTCAAAAAATGACAGTTGTTATAAAGCTATACATACTAATATTAGGACAAAGGCGCATTTTTAGGAAATATTTTTCTTAATGTCAAACACAAATTTTAGTTTTCAAATTTAGATAACGTATTCTGTTTTTCGATTGAAACATTTACTTATATAAATTATATTGCATGTAAAGATTCTTTTTTCTTTGTCTATACCTAAACATGCACATTATTCTGTTCTTATATTTTCCTCCATAAGGTTTTGTATTTAGAAAAAGTGAATCTAACATGTTCATGAGTTGTGGATAAGGAAATTCCACCCGAGGGTTGAGATACGTCCAAAAACAAGGCTCTGTCGAGATTTTTTGGACTTATCTCAACCCGAGGGTGGGATTTTCTTATCCACAACTCAATGGACATGGTAGATTTATGTTCTCACCGTTTAAATCGCATTTTCACACAAGTAAGAAGGAATAAGTGCAAATACAGGACGGGGTTGAAAAAATGAAAATCAACTTTTTCTCGAATTTTACTTCAAAACTGCTATAGATGGATAGGAAATGATCTAACTAAGAAAACGATTACCAACAACCCTATGTTTGTTTCAAAAATAACAATTTTACAGTCGTTTTTCGATTTTTATGTCCGCTTACAATTAACGTAAAAATAGTCCGGCAGCGATGTGAGATAAGCGATGTGAGATAAGTTTATCTCACATCGCTTATCTCACATCGCTGCCGGACTATTTTTACGTTAATTGTAAGCAGACATAAAAATCGAAAAAACTGACTGTAAAATTGTTATTTTTGAAATAAACATAGGGTTGTTGGTATTCATTTTCTTAGTTAGATCGGCAGAGCCTCGTTTTTGGAAGTATCTCAACCCTCGGGTGGCAATTCCTTATCCAAAACTCATGAACATGTTAGATTCACTTTTTCTCACCTATGAGATACATATTTCCGCGCATTTACCCATGTGAGATAAAGTGAATCTAACATGTTCATGAGTTGTGGATAAGGAAATCCCACCCGAGGGTTGAGATACGTCCAAAAACGAGGCTCTGCCGATCTAACTAAGAATGGTCCATGTTTCGGGTCACTAGGTGAAGGACACAATGGCTCGAGATAATAAAATCTTGTGCGCTCTTAATCTCTAAAATCCCTGGTCAGAATTTAATGATACTTCACATTAGTAATAAGTACCATGCATGGTCCAATAATTATAGCCTAAAATGTTACATAAATTTTATAGACTGTCAGTGCGGTGTTCGGGGTGGAGAGGGGTATTCATCACCCTCAGTCATAGTTCTAGTTTTATTTTGCTTTGAAGAGGTTTAGTTCCTATCCTCTTGAATGCATGATCCATTTGTTTTAGTAAGTCTTTATAACTGCGGAAATGTGATCCTCAAAGTTAACCGACTGTTAGCTTAACAGCCAGTTAAAGTGTCTCACAATGTATTCAGTTTTGCTTGAGGTTTAGCATTTCATTTTCCATACACAGAATGCCAATCTGAGGAAATGTCTGTTTGTCCTGTAACCAACATACTCAACTCAATACTCTCACACACACATGAAAATTAAAACATCTTAGAACAGGCAGCTAAGAATATTTTTATCTGCATTTTGATAAAAAAAAACTAATGATTTTAATTGAAGTTTGAAAAATACAATTTACAATCATAGACTAATGTCAAGGTCAGTATATAGTTTTTAGGATCTGTTAAAAGGTGTTGTGTGTAAACATGCTCGAAAACCCACACTGTCACCCGAATGAGTCCGTCCGTCCGTCCGTCTGTCACACTTTTCTGCTCAATAACTTGAGAATCATATGACCCACAGTCTTCAAACTTCATAGGATAATTAATCAGAACTTTGAGAATCGTTTCCACCCAATAACTAGAGATCCATATGACCCAAACTCTCAAATTTCAAAGGATGATTGGTGTAATTTAGTAGATGATCTCTATTGTTTTTGGGGTTAGTAGATCAAAGGTCAAGGTCACAGTGACTAACACATAAAATTTTACCATATGACTATTCAGTAGTGGAGAAATGCGTTTTTTTTTTCAAAAACAAATGTACACTTTAACATGTGACTGTAAATATCTGATACCAACATTACAAAAGTTAGTATGAAATTGTTTTCATTGTTCAAAAGTAGCAGTGGTAAAAGATTTACTGATAAAAATCAACCATTTAATGTTCTTTCATGTTTTTTTTATCTAAATATAGTCACTCTATCATTCATAAATGACCGAATTCATTTATAAAAGTCTTTTCTTGGATTAGAAATTGCTGCACTGTAAATGTCAACATACGCTGATTACGAAAGATACATTTTTGTAATCATATGCATATCACGGAGAAGTACGGATATTTACGGATCGTACGGAGCTCGATATAAGAGTTCAAATGTACATGGTGTTATTTCACTGAAAACGTTCTTATTTGAAACGATTATATCTATATTTACATAAACATAAATTTCTTTAAACAAATTCTGTTTCACCTGGTGAAGACTATAATTAAAAGTCAAAACGCGTTGTGAAACTGGAGCTTGGCTTCTTTTATTAAGAATTTGAAAATGGTAGTATTGACGTACATTCCCTAAAGAAAAGTCATGTAACATTGTTTTCCGCCTTTGTCTAAAGGACTCTCGATATGGCGCTGTTGAGCACTGCAACCAGTTGGTAAATGCCTGCATCAAATTATTAACATTTCTTTACATTATTTTGATACAGTACATATACTTATATGCCTTGTAATCATCATAAAGTGGTGTTAGACCTAGGTACATGTATGAAAGTTGTATTTCAAATGCCGTTACCAAGCACTGCCATTAATCAGCTACCGACATAAAACTTATTTGTATTTGAGCATTTGTTTGGACAAGGAAAATGTGTTGATCACATTTTAGAGCTGATTTAGCCTTTTTGTAGCCCACTTTGGCACTGCAAGTCCGTATCATTTTCGTGCTGTTGTCTATAAAGACATTACAAGGTTAGCTTTTAAAAAAGCTATATACAAAGCGGTTAGTGGTCAAGAAATGGAAGAAAGAACTCTAGTTAGACAGGAATGTTAGATAAAAGATTGCATTAGAATAATAATGTAGATGTGTATTACTTGGATAAATTAACCTGATCCTCCTGACCCCTATTAGCATAATTTCATGGTCGATTTATTATCTATATATATTTTCGGTCTCCATTTCACGGATATACACGTGATAGTCTATATAAAATAATTGAAAAATATCGTTCAGGTCGAAGAATAATATTGATCGTGCCGTAGCTCAGTTGGTATCAAACTTGATTTTTTATATTTCTAATCTGTTCCTCGTGGGTTCGAGTCCTGCCAACAGTGAACTTAGTTTTTCAATGTTTAGCCCATTAAGTGTTCTAAACTTTATATTTTTTAGCAATAGCATATTAGTTCATCGTGTTAATTTTCAACACTTTAATATTTAAAAAAAGAAACACAAATCAAGTAATGCTCGTGTATTCCGCGTTCGACTGTGATACAATGTACTAGGTCCAGATAAAAAAGTAAATAAGTTCGAACCCGTGTACTTCTAGTCTAGAATTCTGCATGCTAACCACTAAAGTACGACGGTCAATACATATCTAGTTGTCGTTAATTTGCAGTAAAAAACAATTGTAAGCCGGCTCGATAGCCTAGTGGTAGAGTGACGGCTGCGAGTGCGGGAGGTCGTGGGTTTGCTCCCTGGCCGCGTCATACCAAAGACATAAAAATGGTACCAGTAGCTCCCTTGCTTGGCGCTCAGCATTAAAAGGGAAACTGGCTTCTCTTCTCTCATACCCTCACGGCGATGGATACCATCAGGAATGAGGTGTCGAGAGTGATTAATATAAGTTGTATAACTTGTTTCACAATCGACCTAAAATAAATTAGTATAAAAAAACAAACTGTAAGTCGGTGAGTCTAAAAAATGTCCGTAATTTAAACAAAAACGATATGCTCACGGAAGTTAATTTATTCAGCAGAATATATTCATGCATAAAGGTCAGGATCAGGTTAATTTGTTCGGACAATACTTGTGTGGAAGTAATTATTGTGCTTTGAAAAAGAGTAAATGACGCTAAAGTTTCCTCTCAATATCTTCTTTTTGTATTTTGTAAGAAAAAAATCCAATGTAATGATTATTACTGAAATGCAGAGCCAGAAAATGTAGCAATGTATACACTTATACAGATGAAGCAAGGCCAAGGTTGGTTTTATATCAATGCCCCCAATTACTATGTGCAGTTGCAATGAATTTCTGTTAGTAGTTTTCAAGATGCAGTCTAAACAAAAAGTAACAAATGGGAATAGTTCATCAATTGGGCCACAGTAATAACCCTGCTTTTCTTTAGTTCCTGTCAATGTCTACAGTCCAAAAGTGAACGCTTAAGTAAATAGTATTTATAGTTTTAAGCTAAACTATGTTCAAAGAGAACGTTACAAATGTGTCCTATTGCAGAGCGAGAACAAGAGGAAACAGTTGAGGAAACAAAATGTCAACGAGTCGTTTTCGCGTCATGCAACATTAAGAATCGTACTGCTATTAATCTAATTACCAGCTGTAAATGCCAAAAACGGTGTCATGGGAATGTATCCAATACGTAAGGTCATTAATTCCATTTTGTAAATTAGAGTAAAGACCTGTTTGCGCATTTGCATATACATTTTTGTAGCCTACTTATTAATACTGACACTTAGACCGAGTGAAAACAAATATTATAAAGGCCAAATGCCGTTCAACAAAAAAATTCCGTTGGAACCATAAAATTAATCAACTCTTCTTCTGAAACAAGATTGCAAATATTAATTAATATCTAGTTTTCGCATCTTTTTCAATGACAACATTTTTGACAGAGAAGGTTACAATATAGAGATAACTGTTGTGTAAAAGTTATATTTCATTAAATAAGATAAAAGTCTTGCTTAAGTTTAGAAATTGATTGCTGCAATGCTGGGGATTTTCAGTTTTACACAACAAAACACTTTAGATCACACAGTGTATACTGCCAGATATGAACCATATAATTTATACAGGCTGTCAATAAGAGAGACTTGTTGTAATAATAAACAGTTGTAAATAAAGTCTAAATGTAGGGCAATGCTAGCGATCCCTCCTTTGGGTTTCTATATTGTATAAATTTCTCTATTTAGCCTCTAACTAACTCATATAGTCTATTTAGATAGAGTGAAACATAGAATAACCTGTTAGAAGTTTTATGGCAAATAGACAGGCAAATTTTTAAAATTTTAGACATTTTCATTGTACAAAAATGTAGGGCAAACACTAATTATCAAAATGTTGTGATATTTAACCAAATAGCAATGTGCAGGTTTTCAAAGAGTTCTTTTAATAGCTTTTACGTTCCAAGCTTATGTCCAATTGATAATTTTTGAGTATATATGTAATACAAACGATATGAAATAATTGCAGACATTTTTCTCTTGTTGTTATATTATTTATTATTCATGAAACTAATTTACATGACTTTTTGTCGTTATAGATGAAACTTCAACAAACTTGTTCTTGTGTCAGCAATTTAGCCACTTAAGGTAAACTTTCAAAATAAATTCATTAATTTTCTTTGGTTGTATTTTATATGACAGAGAAAAGCTTTTGCATTAGAAAAAATATCTTGGAAGTAAATCAAACGTACTTGACGCATTAAGGTTAAGATCGTCATAGAGCCTTATTTGTGTATCAGTCAGGAAAGTGAAACTGAGTAATAAGTAACTGTAAAGGGGCCAATATCACTAACCCCGATGTAATAACCCCTTGTTATAAACTTTTCAGCACGTTAACTGGAAAGTAGTCCATATGCAGTATGTAAACATGAACTTTCTTAGAGCACATTGGTTACATATCATATAATACTAGTAATGGGAAAACTGAGTGTTCCTCACCTTGGTCCTAACGTTGCCTCCGCTTGAATTATGTTATCAAATTATATCTACAAGTTTGGCTATAACATGTGAAAACTATGCTGTTTAATCCCCCAAAATTACTAGTTTATAACAAAGCATTTGATTGACTTTATTGTGCGATACAAATATTCTTTTATTTTTAAAAGAATGTGAAAATTGTGAAAAAGGATAACCTTTCTGTAAAACAACTGCTGTTACAACCGCCTTTGTTATAGCCCAAATCGAATTGAGAAGAACATTACTTATGATAGGAACAATACTGTCATTTCATTTGCTGGTTCTTTCATTGGTTGTACAACACGTGACAAGAACAATTTGCATAGTTCGCAAATCGACAGTTTAGTTTCCATGATCGTTGGACCAGACGTTCTGTGAAGCAGATAGATTTATGTGTCATTAGAAAATTGTTTAAAATTTTGAATTTGCCAGAATTTTTTGGACACGTACACACGGATAACAACATTTAGTGCAGCTATGGAGCAAGTGCTTCAAACTACTTTGATTTTATTATGCGCCGGTAAGTTCTTTAATGTCATCCGCACATAAATTTTACTAAAAAGAAAGTAGTTGAATGTCTGGAGATTACTTGTTTAATTGACTTTAACGCAGGAAAAGAATGCTGAAATTGTTATTCGAATATTCGCATACAAGGCTGCCTTCATGATCAGTGATTCATGTCCGAAATAGCGTATTTAAACATAAGGACAAAAGTTTTGCACGATTCGAAGTTGTTTAATTAAATTTTAATTGCAGATTTCGTTTATGGCCAATTTCCTTTCCAAGGCTTGAGGATTAATCTCGGACTCAAGCCACTGATTTCTTTTCTATATTCACGGCTTGGTCTCGAGCCTTGGACAGTATCCAAGCCAGGTTTAGATTTATTTAGAGTTAGATGTTCGATTTCTTTTCTTTAATCCAGGATTTGAGACGCGCACGCGACCATTGTATTTTCAAACCACCTATAGGGTAGGCTTGAACGATTGCTATTGTCAGTGAATACATGAATCATCACAACTTACTACATGTATAGGTCATATGTCTGTGTATATTTACTGCAAATTTTATTTCATGTATTTTACTATATTGCTATACAAATTCAGAATACAGATAATAAGATAAATATGTTATTATTTTTTTATTTTTTAGCCAACTCGGTATATTTTTGGATAAACATTTTCAGAATTATAAACATATAAATGCTTGTGATTATGTATGATTATTTATAAAACAGGTTAGTTTTCTGGTTAGTATTAATGTGAAACTTATACGAAAGTAAAAATGTGCATATATGTTTAAAAGTTGTGAACACCTATAGTAAGATTGAAACCTTCTCCACATATACATGTGTATGTTTAGTAATACAATTATGTTTATTATGTTTTGTTAAGTCACTGTTCGCCATCATATCTTCATTGTCAGGTCTTTTAAAGTTGAAACTTTTATAATTAGGATTATATATCATACTATTTCGAATTTACAATTTCGTAAAAGATAACAAAGAAAATATTAAATACTATCTTCTACAATCTGCAACCCGCCCGTGCTGACTTTTATTTGGAATAATGATCTAACTGTAGTTTTACAAAAGGATGTCAGCATTGTGTCACGTTTGCTTTATATTATTATTTTTGAAAGGTTTTGCAAAAAAAAGAATGAGTTTACTAGTGATGCAGTCAAAATAAGATACATATTTTTTCCGATCTATTTTTTCCTTAGTCCATGTTCCCACTCAATAAGTCTCGTGAAACTTGTAATTGTGTTAGTCAATCACAGTGACTGACGGAATAGATATTATTAATAAATTGTATAAAGTTACTGAAAATTAGGAAAATAAAATAAAACCCGATGCGGTAAATGTCTCGTAAAAGCATAATAATTGCATTTATTGAGAACATTTAAATTCTTAAGGGTAGATGAATGAATGAGTGGCGGAAGGAAGAACGGACGGAAATGCGGAGAACGGTATAGGGTTTTAGGCAGGCAGGGAAATGAGAGCTGACTTTGGAAGAGAAGGGGAAGACAGAGAAACAATTTTATCGATCATTTCAGCAATTATCCAAGCACTCGGCCGGTCAGTCATTTAGTCAGTCATTAAATACAAATGAGCAAAAGAGCACTAGAACAACATAATGGAATAACCTGACTATACTGAAAATAAAAGTTCTCGTATCCTAGGATGTGTTTCCGTTTTATAA
>JAFMSR010001579.1:0-26558 GCA_022818135.1 Saxidomus purpurata
AACAATAGGAATCATCTGCATGTTGCAGGAAACCTTTTGAGAAAGTTTGATGAAAGTTTAATGAACACTGTGACATATAGAGCATTATTAACGAAAATCTAACGGAGGTCACTGTGACCTTGACCTTTTGCCCACTGACCCCAAAATCAATAGGGAACATTAACATGTTAAAGGAAACCTTCTGAGCAAGTTTGATGAAAATTGAAAGAAAACTGTGACCCGTCGAGCGTTATCAAGGAAAATCTAGCGGAGGTCACTGTAACCTTGACCTTTGACACATTGCCCCGAAAACAAAAGGGATCATCAACATTTTGCAGGAAACCTTCTGAGCAAGTTCGATTAAAGTGACATTATGCGCATTTTTTTCAAGTAAAAATCCAGCTGAATATGGTGTGTGTACAAAAGCTTAGAGGAAAAAATAACTTTTAACCAAAACACCAGACTCTTTCACGCTACCAGTATGAAATAATAACTTTCCAAATATTGATTTTCTTATTTGACTGGGAAAGTCAATTTAAGAAAAGAACAACTGCATGCAGGAGTTGCCTCCCCTTCCACTGCCGAAATCTCTACCAACATCAACAACGACACAATCAACTATCATTTTATCAGTCCGATTGTTTTATATCTAAAGCCCCAACTTCAAATACTTATTCGGCATAATCATTAATTTAACACATTTAAATGAACAGCAACCAAAAATTGCTTTTATAAAACTGTCACCAAAAATACACTATGTGCAGTAAGATGCGCATAATGTCACTTTAAAGTTGAATGAAATTGGAGACCTGTAGAATGTTAATACGGAATTGCTATCGGAGGTCACTGTGGCCTTGACCTTTGACTCACTGACCCCAAAACCAATAGAGAACATGAGTACTTCGGCCTGAAGAGCGTTATCAAGGAAAAGTTTACGGACAGACGGACAACGGACAAACCACCATGGCATAATTTCCGCTGTACTTTGTTTTTCAGATTGCAACGATCTTTGTGATATTAGGGCATAGGTCTGTAACAAAGAACTGCATCAGGAACTTGTTATTACTGTTTTTTTATATTTTGACATTTCTCTTGTAGCAAAGTTTTAATTATGTGAATATCTAAAAAGAAATTTAGACAAGAGCTGTCAGTAGGAGAGCGTGGTCGACTTTTTAGTGCATCCAATAAAACAAAACTTTGTCAGTAAACAGACCCAAGTATAAACAATTTAGGGCCACAAGTAGCAAGATATTAAGTCAAGAGTTATCAAATCTAAATGTTTGATATCCCTGAATACTACAGCAAAGTTGTAGATTAATACTTCAAGTGGTTAATGATATATGTACATGACAGTGCTAGTTGCACAAAAACTTTAACTAAGAATTTCTAAGTACAAATCAAGAATCATTTTCACAGAGTTATCTTATCTTGCTTACAGAAAGGTGTCTTGATGGTACATAAGTACTCCAACTTTCAAAGGTTAAAACAACAAGTGGACAAGATTGAAAATTTTAACCGATTTCGTAAGTCGAAAAGGGCCATAATTCAAAAGAAATCCTTGACAGGGTTACCTTCTCCTGCCTATGGTTTGGGATCATGATGGTAAACAAGTATTCTAACTTTCAAAGTAATATCTCAAACAGTTCAGGTAAAAAGTGGACTGGTACGAAAAACTTAACCAACATTTTTAGTCGATAAAGGGCCTTAATTATTTTTTTAAACCTTGACCGACTTACCCTCTCTTGCCTATAGATGGGGGTTATGATGCAAACAAGTATTCAAAGTTTCAAAGCAATATTTCAAAAGGTTAAGTATATAAATGGATTTCACCCATTTTCAATGTATTTTCTAAGTCAAAAAGGGGCATAATTCTGTCAAAAACCTGTTATATACCCTTGTCTGTTGATGGAGGTAAAGATGATTAATAAGTATGGTAAGTTTCAAAGCAATACATCTAATGGTTTTGAAATATAGTGGGGTGGTACGAAAAACTTTACCAAGCTCAATACACTTTCTAAGTCGAAAAAGGGCCATAATTCTGACAAAAACATTGACAGAGTTATGTACTCTTGTCTGTTGATGGAGGTTATGATGGTTAACAAGTATGGTAAGTTTCAAAGCAATACCTTTAATGGTTTTGAAATAAAGTGTCGTGATACGAAAAACTTAACTAACTGGTGACACCAACGCGGACGCGGACGTGGACGCCGGCACCGAGGCGAGTAGGTGGCTCCCCCTTTTGTTCGAAAACACGAGCTAAAAATGACTATTTTTTACCCCTATCCCCCCTTTTGGCTAATGGCAAATGTTTTCAATTTTGTCACAAAATGAGAGGGTAATATAAACATTCAGAAAAGTGTTTGATCTTTTTGCACTAAAATATTCCTTTTGTATCTAAGTTTGTTTCTGCGTAATTGTTTTTTCCAGTTAAAGTATCTTTTTTGAAACAAGATAAATGTAAATATACGCAAGTGCAAACACCCAAAAACCTCACCAGTGATTCCCCTTAATACAACAATTGGGTGGCTTTTCAATGCCTTGACAAAGTACTTAACAACTGCTGATGTGCGCTTGTAAAAGTTAAGTTATGTATTTCTCCAAAACTCACTTCGCCTCTAGAAACTCCCAGCTGGCATCTTCTATTTTCTGTCGTACCACGGGTAACCTTAGCAGTAAGAAGGTCATCAAGCTTAGAAAATTATATCTGTCCTAGCTTATAAGCCTTGTTATTTTCCTTTTTGTTTCCTGTAAAACATACGACATATCACTGACAGCGACTCATAGCCCAGCTAACGCACCTTGACTAGATGAGTTGCTGTGTAAGGGAAATGATATGCATTAAATTACAATTATTTATACAATTTTCATTTTGCCAAACTGCTCCGTGTTATTAACTTTAATGCATTATACCATTATATCTATGAATGGAAGAGTTTTCCCGGTGTGTAACTAAATCCTTTTCGAAAATTGTCACACCTCCAAGCAAACTGTTTGGTAATTATGCGGATTAGCATATTACATTTGATCTTTGTTGCTGAGCATATTTACATTCTTTTTCTGAGGCACTGACTTGGTCTGAAATGTATTTATTTGCATTGAAAAGGTTTCGTTGTGAATGCATGGCACTGAGAGGGAATTACCTCAAATAAACTATAAAAAAAATAATTGAAAATGAAATATTTTCTTTGCGGACAAACCATTGAATTCAGGCCATGTTGCCAAGGTTTTCTAGAAGTTTTGTAAAGTAACGAATAATATCAAGAAAATATTATCAACCGGAACAGAATACTGTTTTTCTTTTGCTTGCGACATATCTAATATAAATAGGTTTAGCTATGAAAAACTAACGATAACTTGAAGATTTTAGTCGACGAGTTTTATCTGTAAACTCTTCTTTGCGGACGAACAATAAGCCGTATTACGATCACGTGATTCGTCTCCGTGATGCTTTTATGAACGTCTATTTATACACCTTTTAATTAACTTTTCTGTTCTAGAACTGTTGAATACATGTCTGTAATCTCAAAAAAAAATCTTCAAAGAATGGATAATATAATTGTTATTTTTAGTTTTACAAATTTGCTGGTCAGGATATGCTGGAACACTGTTGTCTTTGGGATTGTATGGGCATAGAAAAGGTCTCGACTGGCGGTATTCTGATTGAAGACATTGAATTCGTTTTGAAAGGACACGTAAAACATATGTATACGGTATGTTGCACTTCATAAGTTGATGTAACAAGACTACAGTATTTTCAGAAAGATAATTCAATTCTATGTCAAGAAGGCAACTTTGATATGTTCCCATTATGACCATATTTCCGTCTGAGTTGTTTTTTATCAGTCTGGTTCCTTGTCGTACTGGCATATGCTGTACAGTCAGTCACAGCTCAATGATGTCGCTCCAAAGTGAAAATGATAAAAAATATTGATCATTCAAAAGTATGGTAAGTTTCAAAGCAATACCTCTAATGGTTTTGAAATAAAATGGGGTGGTACGAAAAACTTAACCAAGCTCAATGCACTTTCTAAGTCAAAAAAGGGCCATAATTCTGACAAAAACCTTGACAGAGTTGTGTATTCTTGTCTGTAGATTGAGATTATGATGGTAAATAAGTATGGTAAGTTGCAAAGCCATACCTCTAATGGTTTTGAAATAAAGTGAGTTGGTACGAAAACTTAACCAAGGTGTGACACCAACGCCAACGCCGAGGCGAGGCGAGTAGGATAACTCCCCTTTTCTTCGAAAAGTCGAGCTAAAAAGAGCAAAAATGAAACAAAAACATATAAATAATGTTTTGGATTAAAATATATTTTCTAACTTTTAAGATAAAGAATAAGAAATTTAAAATAAATAAAAGGATCTAATGAAAGTTATACCTTTCTGTAGCACATTAACAATTCTTCATCGAGTCTCAGAGCCTAAAGATCACTGCAAAGTCTAAACGAACCATCCTCATGCATCAGTGGTTTGCCAACCTTTCAGAAAAACTTGTGAAATTATGTAATGAAATGAATTGGACGTACGACAGTGAAACGAACTAACTGCAATTAAAAATCAGGTCTTCAAGGTTAAAACTGTAATGGTGTCTTTCTAAGGGGATCGTATGGTGCCTTCTTCGGCGAATCTAAAATAAAAGGAAGAAACCATTCGGGGACAAGTTTCTTTTATGGTTGCCTCTCATTACAACACCTCTAAGCAAACGGATAACATTAGGGTACTGGCCAACTTGAAATCTACCAACACGAGTGACCACAGCCGAAAGCATAGTCATGTCGGTAGTGGCCTTAGGCAAGACGTAAATAATTCCACACACACACTCTCTCTCTCTCTCCCTCTCTCTCTCTCTCTCTCTCTCTCTCTCTCTCTCTCTCTCTCTCTCTCTCTTCGAGGTTGTTTCCATCTGGAATGAGTCTCTATAGCGATTAATCAAACTTGTTTCGTAATTGAGAATAAATAACTTAGTATATATAGTATACATATATATCCGAAACCATTTACCTATTACCTAATCATTGGTCTTTATGTACCTACACACAAATAACATAACACAATGCTGCAGTGTGCAAGACTTCGATAGGCTTTATTGTTGGAGGAATTTTTTTTTACACACATACAATGATTATATTTTGATAATACAAATATCATTTCTTTTCTATTCAATTCCAACATATACATGTATTAGTTTAAATCATGTTTGCATGCGTCAACATAATCTGTAGGCATCTGGAGTTCAAATATTCACTAGGCCCTACTGAAACCACAGATTGTGTTGTATAGGCCTGTTCATCTATAGAATGGCAGCCGTCCACGAAACGAAACCTCAATGTATTGTATAGTTTCTTTTATAGAGGAAAAAACGTGTGTCAGTAACATTGGGAGTATTTGATTTAACCGCACTAACGCGTGTTGTCAAACCAAATGCCCCTGGCTGAGCTAATAAAATCTTCCATTCTTCCGAGATAGGAACTACGGACTGTGTCCTAGCAAGCATAGATCTATATTTTTCGTAGAACACATTTGTACCATTCATTACAATCATATGTCAAAAACTAGAACTACATTCAGCTTTTAATAGAACTAAAGCTGTATAAAACCAGAGTTTCTTAAAAATTCTCTATCACTGATTTCGAATTTGAATAAAATTTACGTCTCGAATGAAGCGAAGTCAAGCCTAGAATGAACACCTGGCTCTGTTTTGCCGCCGAATACATAGTTTTCATATGACGTCACAGCATCCGGGTACTTTCTCACCTTCCGCTATTTTGTATGGCAAAAACATAACCCTCACGGTACAGCGAACTACTACAAAGGCGATCTATTTTTGGAAAAAATGGTAATTTCATGTTGGGTTAAAGGTTGTTCGAATAGATAAGATGGAAAGGTCAAACGCGGATTTTACAGTATTCCGACTGTCAGGGCATTAGAAGGAGAAGAAACGCAAAAACTCAGTGATGAAAGACGACGACTCTAGCTATCGAACATCAGCAGAAAGGAAACGCCATCAAAATATGCCAAGATATGTTCCGGCCATTTTTTTGCATGGTAAAGTACATGTATATCTAGCTCATTTGAGTATTTACATGTTCACTATTGTCAAGACTTGCCAGAGTGAATGTGCTTTAATTCATTTAACGTGAAAGTGGTTTTACAAAAGGTCACATGTACTGTAGTAGAGATACATTATTTATTATCATAGGCCTAAACATTTTTCACTTGACGGCTTGGATTTACAAATATGCATTCAGTCGATGAGCTAGCTGTCATTGAAACAGAAAATAATCTGAGGTTCTTTTAAGTAAATGCCCAGGAGCAATTCTCTTACAGAGAACGGAAAAAGTAAAAGTTGACTGCTCAAGTCTGCTTGGGGCATGGATTTACCCCACCCCTGCACTAGATTTATAAGATTACCATAACCTTCCGTGTAGACTAGTCTGTTTAGTATTGAAACGAGTCTGCTCGGTGTATCATTGTATGTTTATCGTGTCTCACTCAGGTATGGGGCTCAAATACCGGCACACACATACCCCAAGCACTCTGCCATGATTTATTCAGTTACTGTAAGATCCAATGTAAGAACCGCTTAGGTCACTATTCTATACTGTTTTTGAATACAGGGGCTTTCACAAAGCATAGTGATGTTGTGAATGTTGACACAATGATATAACACAAGCAGTAAATGTCACATTTGTAATTTTCTTTCTTTCTAATGATATGCACATTAATTTGGAATTGTTCTCAACATGAGCATCTTTCTTCTGCTTTATTCCAGGTAAGCCGGCAAATTTGTATGACAGAGCAAACCCAGACTGGGCACAAACTTTGAAGCTGTGCGATAACATAAGCCCTCGGAAATCTATTAAGAAAGTATAGCAAGTGGAAACAGACATTAAAAGGTAGATTACTGGTCCGACAACTCATGCATTTGGGTATCTATTCAACAGTAATACAATTACTTACTGTTCGGCAGTTTACACATTTCTCTTATATTGTGATTGTCAGGTTAGCAGAGCTAACTGCGCATGCAAGGAGTTAATATCAAGGTATGATTAACAGCTGATAACCAAATGTCAGTCATTGACTATGGAAGGGAATCACCGCCATAAGTCTATGGGTCTAGATGACATTCTTATAATATTTATGAACACTACATGCTCATTTGTCTTCTTTCTTACATCTTACATGTATGTGACATCTCATGTGTCATTCATACGAGTGCATGTTGTATGATGCTAATTTCCTGTTTCTTTCTTCCACATGCATGTTATATACTTGTTATTTAGTAGTGTATGTTTGTGTTGATTACTTCTATGTTGACATTATGATTTCATTCATCTTACTTCTTTACCCTCAATATTATATTCATGAATGTTGCATCCTCATTTGTCTTATTTACCGATACCTTGCATGTTATTATCTTCCCATGTGCCTTTTTGGTTTTTTATTAAAAGTGCTACATTCTTCTTGTTTATGCATATTCTGTTGATAAATAAGGGTTTTCGTGATAATATTAAGTGAAACTATGATAGAAAGCATTTATTGTCAAGAATTAAAACGAAGTATGCACTAACAAGAATGGCATTAACACGAATACGGTAGGTCATATTATGATACCAGATGGCGCTTTAATAGAGCTTGGTCTAAAATGCGAAAAGAGCTCTTTTCGCAAAAAGAGAATTTCACATACGAAAAGAGATTGTTATTCTGTTACTGGTGAATAAAATGGATAAATAAACACATATTAACGTATGTATCACAATTTTCGAATTGTAACAGATGTTTTGACCCATTTGAAATAGAATTATGTTGTATAAGGAAAAATGACGAAAGTCAGTCAGCCAGTCACCGTCCGTCCGTCTGTCAGCCAGTCAGCCAATTTTAAACACTTTATCGCTAAAGATATAAATATTTTCAATACTGGTATAGTACTATCCATCTGCATCTAGGCCACAACACTAGGAGGCGCTCTGATCATGGCCCGTTCTAGTCCCCTAACTAAACGAAAATTTGATCAGTTGAATACATAGATTTATTGAGTCGGTGTGCTGAACACCCGGCGAAGTCCAAAATCCTCCAGCGAGGAAATATAAAGTTACTATAATCACAGATGGCATAAATTGAATAAAAAATCTTTTATTTTTGTGTCTTTTTTAAGAACAAAAGAAAAGCTGTTACTTCACCTAATGTCAACATTATAGTAACAAATACTCGCAAATAAAACAGGTGTGTGATTCAGGAAATTAATCTGTTCGATCATTGTTTTTTCCATACTTAGAAACAAATATCTTATGTAAAGTATACTGATGAAAATATTTTATAAACCAACTATTTTGAAATATTACCTGAATCATGCCTGCTTTAGCAAAATAGCTTTTTAATCTATGTAAAAAGATCACATTTGGTGGCTGACGTAATTGTTTGACTGGCGTTGAATTATCCCCTTTGTCAGCGACACAAGTAGACACGGCATTGAATAAACAATTCCCTTCACCCGTACTATACAGTGCGACTTTCTTGGTGCTGAAGTACTCTCTTAGTATTGCATTTGACACTGGACACTGCTCAAAAGCACCAACGCGAATGTTCTTCTAAAACAGCAACTCTCGGCGCACACCTTTTTTGTAATGCTAGTAACAAAGGGCATTGTCGCGAAATGGCAAACAGATCATGATCTGCACTAGTCACAAAGGCAGAATATTGAAGTCCACATTGTCATTTTTTTCAATAAAAACACAGATATATATCAAGTTGTTCAATTTGTTCATTGCGCCTGACCACAGCTGAAATTTCATTCTACAAAATCACCCTTCTCATTTTATACAGTTTAAAATTATATACAGTTTAAAATTATATAATTTTTAAATAACCACCTAATACTTAGCGACGACATACAATCAATGTTTGTATTTTCTGTTTGTTGCAGGAACTGAATAATACGGACGGACAGACAAAATATTTCGCGTAACAGTCACTCAAATACCGCGTTATCATGCAAGTCAGTGAAGTTAGCTAGAAGACGGGTATTCAATACAAGCTAGATTTGAATATCCAGCTAGCCATTAGTTGCGTTTTTGCATAAGTTAAGGGCATCACCCAGTAGGCTTTGAATAACTAGCTAACTGGGAGTTGGGTATTCGCAAAGAGTAAAGCCAATATCCAGCTAGATTCGAATACCCAGCCAGCTGGTAGTTGGGTATTCGCAAAAAGTCAAGCGAATACCCAGCTAGATTCGAATACCCAGCCAGCTGGGAGTTAGGTATTCCTGGGAAGATCTTCTTTTGGCACAACTAAAACTGCTTTCGCTCCCGGTTGAATGACATTTGAGGTAGTAGGAAAACATACAAACTTCCACTTCAAGGTCATGCGTTTAAAGATTATTGTCATCTTAGGTTATACTAACCTACAACTTAAATGGATTGACTGTGTTATTAATTAACACATAATTATATCAAAACGTCCTCTTTTCGTATGTGAAATTCTCTTTTTGCGAAAAGAGCTCTTTTCGGATTTCAGCTATGGGATATTTTTCGTTCGTACGCGGTTATCTCCCTGGAATAAGAATTTAATTACTAAAATGACAAGTTTGTTATTTTATACCACGTATATCTGCTACTTTTTCATGTCGGAGACTTCAAAGAATAGAATAGTCAGTAGTACAAATGAAACATGTATTTGGAAGAAAGTAATATGCTGCAAGCACTTGGAAGAACGACACATGCAATGACGCATAATGGAGTAATCAGAAGTACAAATGCATCATTACTAAGTCGCAATCACAATAAAAAATAGCAAATATATAACAGGCATGTGCAATAAAGATGAATGCAAATGGAAGAAGAAACATGCATGTGGAAGAAAGAAACAGGAAATTAGCATCATACAACATACAACATACACTCGTAAGAATGACACATGAGATGTCAGTTGCATGTAAGATGTAAGAAAGAAGACAAATGAGCATGTAGTGTTCATAAATAAGAATGTCATCTAGACCCATAGACTTATGGCGGTGATTTCCTTCCATAATTGACAGTGTACTCTACCGCAAGATTACCAGCCTACTGCACACCATCACATAAGGCCGTCTGATTTGACAAGTTGCTGAATTTGTAAAACTTGCATTACATTCTTTCAGGCAGTAAATAATGTTTATATTATCAATAACCGAAAATGATAAGACTGGAATGAAATGTGGAAATAACATTTCCAACTTCTCAGTACATGTACAGTAAACTCTGTTTATAACAAACCCATTTGGACCATTTATATTTGTTTTTTATATCCGGAGTTTGTTATATCCGTATAACATTTTCATATAAAGTAAAGAAAGAAAAAAAATCAGACACACAGTATGTGTTCCTTAAATCAGGATTTTCGCTATATCTGGAGTCGTTATATTTAGAGTTTACTGTATTAGTAAACTTTTACCACCTAAGTTCCATGTTTTAATATACTTTGTTTTTGTATATTTCATTGGACAGATACAAAAAGAGCACAGGATAGACAGAAAACAAAAGAAAAACACCATGTTGTCCGGGCACTTTCAGATTTGTTCAGCACTGAAGAACCTCAATATACAGCTACACCTTTGGACTTGGAGAAAAAATGCTGCTCGTTTGTACTGTCAGGAAAAACTGAAAAACTTGAAGCTTGTGAAACAGTTGTAAAACCAGTAAGTCAAAGTCAGACTGATAGCGAAGTTCAGCGTCTGTCCAGGGATGACACACATACAGATTTCATCACTGAAGCTGTGATTCGGCCCATTCTCATGGTACGCCATTCTTTACACGTACTCTGTCCTCTGGTTATAATCTCAGCGTTCTGTGCTTGTTCTTTGGTAACATTTAAAGCACTGAAAATTGCAATACATTCATTCTTGAGTTCATCTTCAGTCATTGCTGCAAATTTTTCATCTTTAAAGCTAATGAAAGGTTTCGGCAGTTGTCCTTCTTGCAAAATTTTTAGAATGAATGATTTCTGGTGCTTTCTAGATACCGCTAAAACTACTGGTTTGGACATGTCAGAGTTTATATCAGTTAACGTTTCCTTTGAGTTTTGAAATTCTTCTTCCGAAAGTTCTGGTTCAGTAGGTAACTTTAATGGCATTCGCTTTGGCTCACTATACCCATCAATTGCCGTGTCTAATTTCCTTTTTTTGGGTTTCTGCAGAGGTGAAATCAATGTCGTGAATAAATGAGTAGGGGACTTTGTTGATGCTTGACGGAAGCAACCAGTATGCTTTTTCCTGTGTCAAAATCTTTGATGAACGTATCCTGGATGCAGCTTCTATGTAAAACAGTAATGCACCAACATGTGTACAAGCCTCGCCCAATCCAGCTTGGCAGTTGCAGTGTGCAGCTTCTACAATACCAGATTTATCCACGACTAACCACGGTTTCAGCGGAGTGTCATTCATTTTCTGTGAATGTCTCACCTGAAATGATATAACAAAATCAAAATGTAAATTCTACTTCAGTTGTACATACCTTAGATTATACTAACTCATTTTAGCTCGAATGTGAAGAAAGCTTATCATTTCACTATCTAGTCTGCTTCCTGGAAAAACAATACTAGTGTCATAGTAGAGTACGGTTGTGACTCTATTGGGGCTCGAACATGCAACCTCCAGGATGACTTTGATATGCTGTACACATTTTAGTTGAACTCTTGAGACAAAATTTTATGAAACCACTGCCGGGTATTTTAGAGATTTCTCTGTATATCATAGAAACAGTTACTTGTATTGCTGATTAATGTGAAATTTGAATAAAACAACATTGTTACATATACAATGTATCTTTATTTTGAGTCATTTGTTTATTGAATTTATTATGTGTATTTCTCATTTTATTTACACTCATAATTTATAGGTATTAAACCAAGAAACAGAAAGTAAACTGTTAAAATTTAAAAAAAATTGTCTGCCAACTTAGGCAATTTCACCAGCCTGTTTGCACATACTACTAAGTGAACAGGCTGATGAAATTGTCCGATAAGGCTTTGAAAAATAAATAAATATTGAAAACTGATTTATTCGGAATAATTTACATTCTCTAAGTAATAAAAGTACTGATTTTCAAGAATATTCATGTAATTTCGAGCTTGCATAGTCTAAGTAATAATATCATTATTCTCACAAACAGTTCTCTATGTGATTTGTATCACAGCCCATTTCCTATATTACTATATGTGTTTACTGCTTTTCCATATGCACTAATTTTGACAGGGTTTTTATTCTGCCTATAATGGCAGTCATCATTGCTTGCGCCAAATCTAAACACTATCATTATAAATCACCACAGACATAAACTACCGCCAAAGATTCAGTAATGTTGGAATGTAAATTTTTTAATTAGTGTTTTATCATGGTATCAATTCCCTGTATTTAACAGTTTCATTGCAAATTTGTACATGTGTTCAAGTCTGAAACAATGTGGGTATATTTAGTACACCATAATAACCGTAGTGTACAGTTTTTAGTTAAAGTATTTAATAGAGGCTTCCTTTAATTAAATATTTTGCATTTAAACTTTTAATTTGGCGGCTGATGTGATTTGCGCCAAGTTAAGACCATGTCAATTCAAAACACTTCAAACAACACCAATATTTGGCACTACTGAAATAACGCACTAAAAGTAGATTTAGCTTCCTCCAGATACAATGCATATTTGAAAGGAACTTTTCGAAATTTCGATTGGAGCCTGATGAATAGTAGCCGAAATTTATTCAATATTATCTCCACTTCACTGTGACTTCATACAAATCAGATTATTAAAGATCATTTATTTCATTATTCGGTAAAAGGTGAAAACTCGGTTTATACAGTAGACTCATTTGCAAGTTAAAAGTTATTTCGAAAATACAGTTATGTGTACTGTATGAGATGTGAGATGCCTGGGATATAGCCACACTGTACTATGGGCCTTTACAGAGTGTCCTGTCTTGTTCAATTCTTATTCTATCTTTCCAAATAACTGTGATATCTTGTTAATGAAATGTTATATCTTCAAAAGTGTCACGCTGTCTTTTTCATGTGTCATGCTGTTATATTTATGTCACATAATATGAAGATCACACGATGCACATAATATAACAACGGAATAAGAAGATATTATGTGAACTAGACATAACAACATGACATTTAAGAAGATTTAACAGTTCATTAGCAACACATCAATATTAGTTTCGAAGATAGATAGAAAACAATTCAAACAATACAGGACAGTCATGTAACAAGAAAACATAATGCCTTAACATAAGACAGCTACGATGTAAGTTTGGCTTTGGCATGTTCCATATAGCGTGCGACTTCCTACACTGCCTTCAGATCCGTAAACCTTTCGGGGTCATACGTGGTGTCAAGAACGGGTCTCGGTTATGGTAGATACCTGTTTTATTGTAAGCAACAGTTAAAAGGTTCTGGACTTTCGAAACCACACCTTTTTCGAGTAAAGTACTAATTTCAGATTCTACAAAACTTGCGTTGTTTCTTGCAGACTCGTTATTCTTTATAAATATATGTGCAGGCATGACTCTAAATGGTATCTTATACCCATTTTCTATAACATCAAGAATGTATTTGTCGGAGGAAATTTCTCTCCAGTTTTCTAGCGATCTCCTTAATCGCACTTTTGGAGATAAAATATCATTTTTACTCATATGGTTTCCTTCCTTTTCACTATCCGAAGGAACGTGACTTTGACCTATACCTTTGTTATAACATAACACTCGTAACGGTATCTGCTTGAATTGTGTCACTATGACAACCAGGCTTCAAGCTAAAAGCCACCTGACTATTTTCAGGTACAACATGTGCTTTTTTGTCTTTACTGACCCCAGTAATTTCTACTTTGACGAACAGCTCATTTTCTGCTATAATATCTAAACATTTACGACAATCAAAAACACTTATCTTATTGTTAGCGCGTTTGTTTAAATGACAGTCCGCCTTCCAGTGACCAGCCATTCCACAGAAGTAACACACTCCTGGACAATCACGTTGTCCTGGGGTTCCCATAAAACGTGGCTGACTTGTCGTCTGCTCGACCGTATTAGCTGGTCTACGATAAGGCCAATTTCTGGTCCTAGTCTTCTTGACCTTTTCGGACCTAACTTTCCTGTTCGCCCGAAATGCGTTTTTCATCTTCACTTCCGGAGGCGATGGGATTCGTCTCGTACTCTGCCACCAGACGCCAACCTAGCTCTGAACCGTCTGCTAACTGAATCAGTTTTTGCCTCCTCTTTATAAGCTCCTTAGCTGAATACAAGAAAAATAAATAAGCGTTCACTCATCTATAAGGGTCAATCAATAATTTCAAATATCAAAATGATAAATACGTTTATTGCTAAACAGTTAATTTATATGTCACCAATTGTGTGTAAATACATCGTGTTTGGGGAGGGCCAATTTATAATGTTGGTAGAACTTGTGGCCCAACCCTTTTGCAAACTTTGTAAATTTGTACTTTCTTATGAACATGTATATTTTGCAATAAAATATGTTTAAACTAATCAATAATTCGTGCTCACACTACTTTTACCTGTTTACATAGCGCATACCTGAGAGAAAACCACATAGGCCATGCAAAGTTATGAAATAGGTTATGAGCATTCTGTTCTCAAATGCTAGAATCAACCAATAACAAACCTTGTGACATAGAGTTAATGACTTTGTCCCCCAATCGAAATTGATGTATTGTACACAAATGATTGAATCTGTTTGAATCAAGACAGACTTGTTCATTGAATGAATGAAAAAGTGCTTCACAGACCGAATAATTACCTCCATCTCGAAACAATTGATATGTTGGAAAAGTTCTCATGATGTGTGACCAGCGGCATTGGACAGTAAGGTCGTTCATGTGACCACCCCAGCCCCATGTAGTGCTCGCATATGTGGTCAATATAACAGTTGACTGATTGTGTTGAAAATTACGACCTTTCAAAATATTTGCTTCCTGTAGTGTGAGATGAATTAGATGGGACTGTAACGGTCCCGCAAACAACATTGCATTGGGGATCAGATCTATGCAAGATGCAATCATACCTAAATGTACCAGGTAATGTATGGCTGTGCACTAACCCTGTAGAATTTGGTGAACGGCACCTTTCAAATTGGTTATCCTGTCTGAAGTTGGGAATACCAGCCCCTGTTTCAAATGAAAAAGACCCCACGGTGTAAGCTGCTGTTTAAACGGGACTAACAAGACATTTTCTTGATCACAATGAAACCGAGTTTGGAAAGCAGATTCAACTGGACCATAAGGTGTTTTGGAAATTGTATTCTTAAACTGTTCAGGGCAAGTCAATCGTCTTAATAAGTCGCTAGATGGATAGTCTGCTTGTGGGTGTATGCAGCCGCTACAGCGATCACTATGCAAAATATCCGTGGTGCAACTGTTTGGCCAAACATAGTGCTTTGCACTGATACACTACTGACTGGAAACACTACTGACTGGAAACAAACGAAAGAGAGGAAAAGTGGAATTATTTGTGGTTTGTCTAAGGACACTACCAACATGGCTATGGTAGGGATCGAACCCGTGACGCTTCGATCCTGAGGCCAACGCGCTACCAGTCCAGTGTGCCACGGTGGTGATTTTCTCTTCTAAGAATCCCTTTACCTAACGTCTGGAAGTAATTCCTCTTAATAACTGTTTGTCTTGTTCTTTCCTAGTTTTTAACTAGTTGACAAGTTCCAAACCAAATAAGCCCACACTTGTCAAAGGCAAGCGAATCAGTCAGTTTATACAGCTCAGTGTAGGACATTGCAACATGACGTCTAATCATGTGATGGAAGGCACCTGCACGTCCCATCCGGTCCAATCCCATACTGATCATTGCGAATATATCCTTAAAGGAAAACGAAAGTCAAAAAAAGTTATTTCCAGGCTGTAGTCCGTGCAATTTTATATGAGTTTGCTTGATTACAATCAAAATTAATGCGATATTTATTTTGTAATACTTAATTTAAAACGTCAATTTTTTTGTATGTCGCCCGGTCAGTGTAAGTCGCAATATTTGTATTACTGAGTCACGTGACCCACTGTGTGTGACGTCTTAGTGCACTATGCGCATTGATCAGTCTCGGTGGCCAGCGAACGCTACCCTTTTTCTTTTAATTGCTGATAGTGTACATGTTATATTTTTCTTTGATCCACAACAAAAAAGATACTCCTTTTGTTATCTATTATTAGCTTCTTTACCATAGTTGGCCTTTCACAATTTTCACGACAAATCCCTTCTATATTTTCACCTGTTACTTATAAACTTAGAGATAAAACGCCAAGATAAATTTCATAAACTATTTCAATTTACGTCGAAAGTATAAAAACACATAATTTATAATGGATGAACGTAAGTTAAAAAAGTTTCTCAATTTTATTTGTTAAAAACAAACTTAATTTGGCCGTGAACATTCAGCAAATCTATTCAAGACTTGTGCCGTTTTAAAAAAAAAAACATTATAATTACAATCACGATATTTTCCAAAATACGAGTCCAGTTTAACTCATAGAAACCCCTCGATGTATTCCCTTTCATTGTCATCAGTTCAAAATATGTATTTTCTGAACATTTTTCGGGTTGGTGGAAATATTCGTTTTGCGGAATTACTTTTAACCGAGTTGTATGCGTAAGATAACTAAATAATATTTAAGTTGAACGTGTGTTAATGCAGACTTAATCATATAATTGTGATAATTGAAACTTTTAAGTTAATGACAAAACATTTATATATACCTTATGTTTCATTCATTAAATATCGTGTCCGTTTGAATCACATTGATAAGTTAATTCATTTGTTACCTCGTTCGCATAAAACAAGTGTGCATAATTTCAATTAGACCGCTCTGCATATTATTATGCAATTATCAAAATACAATTGGTCAGTGACCACTTAATTTTATTGAATGTGTGACCAGTTAGACTACTGGCAGGGTGTCACCAATTAACACAAAATCATATCGCATCCTTTATTGTGACTTATGCCCTTGGGTTAGATCCACGCTAATTATTTACCATGGCAACGGTGCAAAAATGAGATATTGTTTGTTTAATTTGATTTTATTGATAGAGTATCTATTGGAAGGATTATAAACATGATCTCAGCATTCAGTGTTCTCACCACATGTAAGCAGGTCTATGTTTCACACATACTGTATACATGATTTTAGGAAATGGCTTTAAATATAAATGTCAGCCATGATTTTAGATCAAGAAAACAAATAGATCTATATATATATATGTCTTAAATGATATCATCTCCTGTAATAAAATATATCTTGTGACAAAAGTTTCAACCTGACACTCCGTAAAAGATGTGTTTCGGCGTGTGTTTACAGACACACGAGAAGAAAAAAATTGCAGCTAGATCTAGTTGTGCACGCAGGGAAGTCTAGATATGTATGAATAAGTGTTTTGTTAAAATTTTGTTACAATTAGTTTCCATCATTACACAAAAGTCGAATTTAAAATACACTTTTTGTCTTTTCTGTTCGTGCATAATTTTACACCGGACGTCATTAAAAAATCATTTTCAAGATTTTTTTATCAAAAACAATGACATAGCTAAGACATGGAAATAAGAAACAATATGTTTGAAAAGGTTTATTTTACGCTTCATCCGTATATAATTTGTATAATAATTCACGAAATTGTAGCGATCGATCTTGCATGTAGCAGTTACTTCAGTGCACTACGACATCACATCCGGTTAATTTAGCGCAGGCGCAACTTGACTTAAAGTGACATTATGCGCATCTTACTGCACTTAAGTGTATTTTTGGTGACAGTTTTATAAAAGCAATTTTTGGTTGCTGTTCATTTAAATGTGTTAAATTAATGATTATGCCGCATTAGTATTTGAAGTTGGTGCTTTAGATATAAAAATATCGGACTGATAAAATGATAGTTGATTGTGTCGTTGTTGATGTTGGTAGATATTTCGACAGTGGAAGGGGAGCAACTCCTGCATGCAGTTGTTCTTTTCTTAATTTGACTCTCTCAGTCAAATAAGAAAATCAATATTTGGAAAGTTATTATTTCATACTGGTAGCGTGAAGAGTTTAGTGTATTGGGTTAAAAGCTATTATTTCCTCTACGCTTTTGTACACACACCATATTGATTCACTTGAAAAAAATGCGCATAATGTCACTTTAACCTATCATTAAAAAGCAATTGACCACATTTAAACGCTTTTTCGGAAATGAAATAAAATGATAGGCTCGTTTGATTTTCACAGTCGAATTTTCTGACTTTCGGTACCCTTTAATCTGCGTCTCTGCAGACTCTTTCTCAAAAGTTTCGGAGTGTACGTAACTACATTTATGTAAATTACCAAGACTTTGCTGTAAATAAAGCTGAATAATGGTACCACCTGTTTCATATGGTTGCGAGTACAAATCCTTACCTCTGATTTTCGAGCTGGTAAAAGCTGATATTGGACCATGCGGCTTTATCAAACATCTCTATCAAAGAGACTACTGGGGAACTTCAAAGAACTTAATCTGTAGCTGTTCATCAACATATCTTTTTGTGTCTTATCCAATGAAATACCGACATCCTCTTTCTATGTCGTGACTTAAGCAATTACATACAATCCTAATTTAGTTGTCTCATGTAGTTTCACATGCGCAAGATCTTTATCCGCCAACTTTCCGTTTTGCCTTTGCAAGTCAATATCACTATCAGACTCTTAACCAATATTAATGTTACCATAAACATCCGGCTGTCTATGAGAATTTCCATATTATGTCAGGCTATCAGGACTGTTACGTTTCAAAGTGCGGTTAACTGCTTCTTGTGACATACACAAGTTCCATTAACAAGTTATTGTATCAAGAAATAAAGTATCCACAAAAACTAAAGCGAACGAAATAAAAAAAGTCTTATTTGTAGGCGCAAAAAAAGAAAACTGATTTCACGTAGGAATACCGGTGTGCTCTGATTTATTTAAAGCTTTCATTAAGTACAGTTTACAATGCTTTATGGATGTAAACAATTCACACTTCCGGCAGAGCAAGTTAAAAAGTAGGACGAATTAAATGTAATGCCAGGTAAGTATTCACTGCGGATGAACGACCACCGGATATTGGGGCGAAAGTGAGCACAGATAATTAGTTTTCGTGAGGGACGTGTTACAACCGGGGTAAGTTAAAACAAGATTTTCACTCTGATGCATATGATATTGTGTTTATTTGTGTTTTTTCATATACGATAATGACTGTCCAAGCCGAATGTATTCTCGATGTGCAATATAAATATGTTGAAATGTTGAAATGTTGAAAATATCCAAAACAAATAGCCTGCTCACTCGAAAAATCTCGACCGTTTGCAAATTATGACGTTTTATTTGATAAATCATTAAGATATTAATAATCTGAATAGGGCATATCATTTGCCTAAAGACAACATAATACTGTTCAAAATTTCATCATTTTAGACGAAAGTATATCGAAGATACGGTTCTCAAAACATTTCAATTACTGTACTGGGTATTGGTTAAACGTGTACTGAGTATTGACTGAGTGAACGAATCACTGTACTGAGTATTGCATCAAGAAATGAGTAAAAAAGAAATTTTTGAAAAGGGAAATGTATTATATTTGTTATCAGTTGAAGGTATTGATTCATAAGGTGTCTTGTTTTGCACAAGTCTCATAAAGCGTTAATATTTCAAACTATAAAAGTGTATAATAAACTGTTTTGTCCGGCGTTTTGAGTATAAGACACACATGTAACCATTTATATTTTTAAAATTTCACCAAATATGTATGCAGTACCGCACCAGCAATTAAATGGCTCGGACATGAAGTGACTTTAAATGCTCTCTACAGCTAGTAAACATTTGTGTAAATACGTATAAGTTGTAAGATAAAATGCAGTGTTTTGTTCTAGGTAATGAAAATAGCGGACCTTTCTGTCATATCTGCATTGTGTGTGTGCGTGCGTGTCCGTGCGCTCATGCGTGCGTGCGAGTTACGCAATAAAACAACATTTTTTACGAAGTCGTCTTAAAGCATCGCTACAACATTCATTTTTATCGAAATGTAGATACATATTTGATCCCATGACCTATTTATTTTACCCCAGATAACCCATATTCTAACTCAATCAAGATTTTATAAAGGCTGTCATTCTTACCAAGCTTCATTAAGATCCAATGAAAAATGCAACCTGCTTTTAATCACTTTATATTCGCGTGATCTTTATTCGCGAAACGCATGTTCCTGTATTATTTTTTTTTATTCACGATTCGCGGCCGACTGTACATCACTTTAATCTCGCGAAAACCAAATAATAAAATGAAATAAATAGATTCAATATACAACTTAAAATTGGTACAATAATAAAATTTAATAACAAAATTTTTAAAAGAATATCAGTTATTGTGTTGAAGATTTACCTTTACACCATGTGATAATAATAAATGTTTGCATACCAGATCGGGATATCTGCAGTTGTTACCAGTGCTGGAAAATGTCATATCTTACACCCCCTGGTGTAAGATGACTTAATGACGTCAGAATGAACTAGTTTTATGAATGGATTTGTAAATTCATACATTACTACAAGAAAATAGCGCGTAAATATAAGTCATTAGTTTTATTTTATTTTGCTACTATTATTAGAAAATGGTATGCAAGAAAAATAATCTATCACTGGTTGCACGTGCAGATGAGAATATCGGGCTATCGGGCAGAGCCTCGTTGCCGCCAAAACAGTTACTCGAGAGCCAGATATTCCCATCTGCACGTACAACCGGTGAAAGATTCACAGTTTTAAAATGATGAATCACACAATTCTGTGAAAAATGGTCCGTTAATCCCTACTTTTATCTAAACAATTACGTCAGATTTTCCGGTTTGTACAAAATATCATTATCCCGTGTATTGACATTGTCAAAGCTGAAATGGATCATCCTTCCCTCAGACATCACACGCTTTGTTCGATGTATACAAGGGTATTCAACGTGAATATATACTAAGCACGTTTAAACACGTGCCCGTGATGCGAATATTAAGTTTTTCGGAATGTGTACATTCAAATTATTTTGTAGAAATAGAATTGATTTTGGATATGCAACATATCATACTGTAACTTGAATTGGTTTGATCAAAATATTTAAAAATAAATTGAAATAGATACATCAACTAACATAGAATATTTCATACACAAGAGTTTTCTATGATTTTATTTGGACGAAAGATGAAAGATCCATATGCAAACTCAAAATAGAATTCATCAAGATAGAGATTCTGACTAACGGTCATGAAGATTCAATGAAAAACGAAACATCCATTGTATACACAAGGTTTTTCTATGATTTGATCCAGTGACCTAATTTTTTACCCAACATGATTAATATTCGTACTCGACCTAAATTTCATCAAAGCAATCATACTGACTAAGTTCATGGTCGAATGAAAAATGGAACCTTTGTTGCATACAAAATGTTTTTCTATTATTTGACCCCGTGACATAGTTTTTGAAACTAAATAACCCATATTCGAACCGACAAAGATTACATGAAGGAAGTCATTCTGATCAAGTGTCCTGAAAAATGCAAAATGCAAAATGCAGTCTCTTTTGCATACACAAGGTTAAATGTGCACAGACGACACGCAGACGATAGGCATACATACATACGACGGACACCAGGCGATCACAATTACCAACCTTTGGTACTTCGTACTCCGGGAAGCTAAATAGAACGCTTTTAAAGGCAGCAGAGTATTTCAATTACTCACTTTTGATGCCCAATACTCAGTACACGTTAGTATCAATACTCCGGTACACCAGAAAACAAAATAAACAATACCCAGTACACTAACTTTAGTCACGTATGTATCAATATTTTAGCCCCGAAAGCACGTTTGTTGATAAAATCTTGAACACTTATGCCTGGTACTTGAGCAAATAAATTGCTCGATTCAGGTTATTCAAATCTAAGCACATTTGCAAAATAAAACGGTAAACATTACCAACGGTCGAACTTTTCAAGTGAGCAGGCAATCTTCTTTTTGATATTTTAACATATTAACCGACATTATTTACAACTTTGGTATGCACTGGACTAAGATAGTCATCGAAGTATCCAAAAACACAAAAAGAAACACAAGATAGTGTGTATTAGATTAAATATCGGATTTTAACTTACACCAATTGTAACACGTTCCTCGCGAAAACTAATTATCTGTGCTCACTTTCGCCCCAATATCCGGTGGCCGTTCATCCGCAGTGGTATTTGTATGAACTAAAATTTGAGGGTCAGTGATATAATCACTGAGCCGATATTAAAGGCATAAATAAGACGTGATTGATCAATTTCTATATTTAAATCAAATCGCTAAAGTGTGTCTCTTATCAAAGTGGGTTTGATAAGCTATCACCTAATTCAAGCAGAAATTAAAACAAGACTTAAAGAATTAAGATTAATAACTTTTCCCAAAAGAAACTTGAAAAAACAATAACATAAACAATTATCATGTTACAACTTTTGTGATTTACAACTAGGATTAATTGCTCTCGATAGTCACTCCAGCTTGAATCAACCTCGAAGAGAGACAGAGAGCGGGTGGTAGGTTGGGAGGGAGGGGGGTATATTATTAATGAATGTATGAATGTACCCGCCAAAGTTAAGTGTAGCAAAATGATCATGGTTAAGTTTGAAAGTTTTGAAAGTTTTAGTAACAATGCAATACAATAAATTTTATTTGTATTTATTTTGAATTAATATCTGTTCTTTGTAAATGAAGGCATGATCTAGAGAAATGAATATGATTTTCCCTTTAGATTATTGCATTTCTATCTATATTTTATAATCGAATTCAAGACATGTATATCTATGTGATTACATAAAATACAACAATAACAACGTGTTGGCATATTCTTAAAAGTTATCGATTAGCGCCTCTGTAAAATTAATCTGGTGATAAGTTTTAGTTTTATACCTAAACGCGAATTTTAGACAAGTTTCAGACGATCTATATGCGATTTAAAGGTAGATCTATATACACTTTTGACCATAGAGGCGTTGACAAGTTCAAATATTCGTTGTTTTAGGTTGAATTACGAGTTTTGTAATTTTCAATTCCAAGGTACCGTATAGATTCATAATTTATTACGATGCTCCGAAAGTTTATGATCACAAAAACAATACTGTGGCTGCTTACACGGAAATATTGGAAATATTTTCAAAAAAGACTTTAATGTCTCCGGCCCGACTAGCTTTCTTTAGCGCGGGAGGTCACGTGTCTCAGGTCTGAATAGTTTTTTTTAGCGCGGGAGATCACATGATCAAATCCGCGAAGGATATTAGTTCTATACTGAACAGATAACTCGTTGATTTTCTTTTATTTATGTTTTATCCTTAAAAAATACCTTTGACACAAAATCATTTTTGAAAATCATGTCAACAGCAAAGCCTGCTGGTTTTTCCTCTTATAGATCTATTGTATTTTATAAATGTGAGCTGCGTTCAATCTGTAGGATTTTTTAGACTGAAATTGTAAGGTACTTCGGTTTTAAATGTAGATGTTGCTTGTCTCGAAAAACGGGTAGCAAATATGTGTGTTACGTCATACACAAACAAGAGCACCGCCTGCGGGTGCCGAACGCTCGTCTGATTTTATCCTTTTACGGATTATTTTTTAAGTAACAGTGTTCTTGACCTTGACCCTGAAACACAATCCCACAAAAGGTTTTTGTAATTAATAACTATACACTAACTGTATTCACAATAATTCAACTGCAACTAAAGATACTGTATATTTCCCATTTTTCTAGTTTTAGAAAAAAAACTTGACCTTGACCCCATGATCCCAAACACAATCCCAATAAATGTTTTTATTTATATGTATTACACACTTAATAATTCAGTTACATTATGTCAGTTGTAACTAAAGATATTGAATAATTACCATTTTTCTATTTTTAGCTACAGTGACCTTGACCCCAGGAGCCCTAAAACACAACCCATCAAATATCTTCTTAAATACTTACTACAAACAAAAGTTGGTTACTATATTATAGGGTTATAAAACTTGTAAAACTCTTCCTTCATTCTATAGTACATTTGATAGTGAACAGGTATTCCAAGTTTTAAAGTGATAGCTTTGATAGTTTGCATGTGAGTGACCTAAACGCAAAACTTGAAAAATCAGACTAGCTAAAACTGACTAAGTCCAAAATACTCAAATATCGCCCCCTCCCCCTCCCCCTCCCCCTCCCCCCCCCCCACCCACACCCCAACGTATGACTCACAAACCCATTTGATTATGTTGGAGTACATTATCCATTAATTGTTTGTGAAAATTTGAAATCAATCTAACAAAAAATGAAAAACCTATGTCCAATTCTCAAAATCAACCAAAATCCATCAAAATTCATGTTTTTACCCCAAAAAACAGGTCACACTTAGCATCTTATGCATACAATGAGAAGAAGGGTTTTAGATGAATAAGTTGTCCAAGTTTCAAAGTGATAGCTTTGATAGTTTCCATGTAAGTGACCTAAACGCAAAACTTAACCAACGCCGACGACAACGACAACGACAACGACGACTACGACAATCAAGTGACGACAATAGCTCGTCATTTTTTTCAAAAATCAGACGAGTTAATAAAAACCCTGCTAACATATTAATATGAAGGCTAAATATCCGGAATGTCAATTGATATCTACCACGTCCGAAAATACGGCAACATGTCCGGGGTTTATTTATCTCTATATAGTTTATTATCAAATGTTAGTAGCCATTTACATTGGGCTTGTATTGACAAATCACATTATGCAATATTTTTTTATTAATCAATTCCTCCATAAGAAAACCCTATTAACTCAATGTACAAACATGTATTTTGCAGTTTAATCCAAGATCAAGAATAAAAGAAGGTGATTCGTTCTTTCGAAGAAATCCCGGGATTGAAGACCAGATTCATTGTGTGGCCTTTGTTTACGACTCAAGCTATGTAGGTGCAGATGTGTTAAAACCGTACATGTACAAGTTGAAGCAACTATTACAGATAGTCGTAGATCTAAGTATGTTTAGTTTTTGTCTCTGTTACGTATTTCATAAGTATATGTTGTTGTGATTCATCCGCCGCCCATTTTTATCAAATGACATATTCGAAAGCACCGATCTAATGTGCTTAAATTGAGCTTAAATGTTCTCTAAACAGTTCTCGATTGCAGTTTGTTCAAAATTTCAAATCTATTCAAACAAAAGCTGTATATAAAACACGTATGCTACAATGTATGATACAATCAGTAATGTGGAAAAAGTAGAACTATCCAAGGAACCGTTTTTAAAGTAAAAGTCACAGTAAAAAAATAGTTTTTAGCCTTAAAAAATGTCAGCCCTAAAAAATGAAAATATAAAGCCTTTAAAAAAATATTTGGCCTTAAAAAAAAATTCACGTGGCCAAAAAAGATAAATATTTTCGACCTTACAAAAAACAACAACAATATTTGGCCTTACGAAACAAATTTGTTTGCCTTAAAACAAAAAGGTGGCCTAAAAATAGTCATGTGGCCTTAAAACAAAAAACGTTCAGGTGACCTTGACTTACTGACCTCAAAATCAACAGGGGTCATCTGTGGTCATGACCAACCTCCAAATCATGTCTCAAGATGTTAGGCCCACCCGTTCTCGAGTTATCGTCGGGGAAACTGTTTTACTATCCCGGGTCACTGTGACCTTTGACCTACTGACCTCAAAACCAATAGGGGTCATCTGCTGGTCATGACTATCTTCCACATCAAGTTTCAAGATGCTAGGCCGAAGAGTTCTCAAGTTATCGCCCAGAAACCATTGTACAATTCCAGGCCGCTGTGACCTTGACCTTTGACCTACTGACATAAACATCAATAGGGGTCATCTGCTGGTCATGATCAACCTCCACATTAAGTTTCAAGATGCTAGGCCGACATTTCTCGAGTTATCGTCCGGAAACCATTTTACTATTTGGGTCACTGTGACCTTGAACTTTGACCTACTGACCTCAAAATCAATAGGGTTCCTTTGCTGGTCATAACCAAGCTTCACATCAAGTTTAAAGATTATAGGCTATAGCGTTCTCGAGTTATCATCCGAGAACCACTTGGTAGACGGACGAACGGACAGACATCTGCAAACCAATATACCCCTCTTCTTCGAAGGGGTCATGATGTCTGAAATACACCAATGGTTCTTGTGTGACCAACCAAAACTCTACCAGAGATGTTGATTCGTTATATAAAATATACAATGCAGCTGCAAACGGGCTTATAGGTCACGAGTATCTCACATGATCGTAGCATGCAGTTTATTACGTGATTAGCAACGTTGCAAATGACCACAATCGTTCATAGTATAATGTTTTCCTGTTGAACTGTTCCTTGACCCAGGCCAATTTGATTTAATATCTAAGATACAGAAACACTTGGGAAACAAAGACATTTTTATTCGGCATTATCCAAAAAGTGTTGTCAGTATTGAATAGGTTTCAATGTTGTACTTTTGGGTTGCATAAACTAATAGGGAGCAGCCAACATTGTTATTGTAAATAAAAACTATGTACTACGTTTGAAAAAACTT
>JAFMSR010001580.1:0-26487 GCA_022818135.1 Saxidomus purpurata
ATGAAGCTATTGTTTTTATTTCTATTTAAGTCATTTTTGCGATGAATTACTGAAACTTTTACAATAATTCATTTTTATATTGTTTTTGTTGTGTATAAAATTTGAATAAATTTGAAACACGATAACACTGTTAAAATAAATATTTTGCAATAAATATTTTGCAACTTTTGCGTTTCTAAACCTGTCGAGTGTATCTACCTGCTGTGAAAGTCTTTGAAGTTAGCTAGAAGAAGGGGATTGGGTATTTGTATGCAATACCATGTTTAGTGAGAAGTTGGGCTTTGGTTTAGGCTAATACCAAGCTAAGTTTGAGAATTTGTTAGCTAGTAAGAAGTTGGGAACTGAGTGTAAGGCCAATAGTCAGCTAGCGATGAATATCCAGCCAACTGGGAGATGGGTAGTTGTAAACGGTAAAGCGAATCCCATCTAGACTTGTACATGTGTGTCTATGTAGCTATGTCTTCTAACTAACATCACAGATGTCTAATATGTACCTTCATCCATAGTCTGACAGCTTACAGTTAACTACAATAAACTCCTGTTATAACGAACTTCTTGTGACTATCTGAATTTGTTACTTATATCCGGGGTTTGTTATATCCATATAACATTTTCATATAAAATCAAGCAAGAAAAAAGATCTCGGGCAGATAAAAAAATGTTCTTCATATCCGGATTTCTGCTATATCCGGATTCATTATACACGGAGTTTACTGTATCTTGTTATTTGATGAGAAATGTTGTAATGAATCAAAACTTCCCGACTGTCAAAGTAAGGCTAATAAACTTCTATAATAACAGGATGCTGTATGAAAATGAATCTGAGCTGAAATAGCGCGAGTTGTTGGTGAAGGTCAGTTTTGTAGATTGAATTAGTATGCATCAAAACCAGTAGGCGACGTCGTGGGCTACAGAAAGTTGATAACGCATATTTATGTTCCGAAACGGTCTTAAATATTGCTCAGAGAGCATAAATATACTGGAAAGCTGTCCAATACTTTAATCAATGGCGTTCATTTAGAATTTTTAACATGTCTGTGTGGGAACTTCTTCAAATGACCTTTTCTAACTGCCACCTTTTAGCTGAGTATAGTTCAAAAGATCGGTATAACAAGAGGAAAATGCTAAAAGAAGATATAAGGGGCGATTCACTTCCTGCTGCAGCAAATAGTTTAAATGAAAAAGTATGTCTGTATACACGGTGATCAAGGCGAATAGTTTTCTGATAATAATCGTTCGTGCACTACTCACCTCTATTAATGGTACATGTTCGTTTACGTTGTAAACTATGTGCAGATATATGACCCGCCTAGATTAATGTTACTCAGCCCGTTATACCCGCGAGTAATATATCTAAATGTTTAAATACAATGTAACACATCAACAAACCAAAAGAAATGTTATTACTAACAGATTTTAATTATGTTTTACTATTTTGTAGATGTAGAGTATCAGTAAGGCTGAAAAAGTCTTTGTTCATTGAAGAACTGCACATGCATCCAACATGTTTGACGTAGGGTAAACAGAAGAAACTTTCAAGTGTATATTAACTGTCTGGTCCGTTGATATACTTTTCCTAATGCGGTTTGACGTCTATTCAAAAGGCTGGACATTTCATGGAAGTGCAATTATAATGTATTTCTTGTTTAAAATACCGCTATTTAAATTTCTTGATTATTTTAGGAAGGTTCTCTTAATCACGCTAGTACAAATGCATACTATGCTACATATTATGATTTGTTTGAACAGACTTCAAAACAGTTAACTTCAGGAAACTTTACAGTACTGTATAGAAACAAAAATAATATCAAACAGGGAATGCCACGTACCAAAAACGCAGCCTCCCCAAAACGAGCCCCACAGCACCCAGAAGTGCACACCACCAACACACACACACACGCACACACGCACACACACACACACACACACACACAATAATGTACACACACAAACATACACTACCAACACACACTAGGATACAAAGCAAACACACGAGGACAAAATGAACAATTAAATTAAAAGGAACACAGTGGGGCCCGCCTTGGAACGGTCAGTGGCAAAAACACCACTGGGGAGCTTAAACCGGTTTATGGTGCGCACCCAACCTCACTCTTACCCCCACCATGTTCCAAAGTCACAGGACAGTGTAAATAAAAGTAATCCCTGCTAGGTGAATCTCTAACACACGCAATGGAAACAAAGACTTTTTGCTCTTGGTATACTTGCACGCCCATAAAACTTAGCTGAAATGATTTGAATGAGTTTGGAATCATGAGCCATAAACTGCAAATCGCAAAAGGCATATGTTTTAACAGTGACGGAAATCTTGATGAATTCCATTATTTTTAATGTATATGTACATATTCGTAAAAACAGCCGTAGCAGACCGGCAATGTGTTTGTCTCAGGGTCAGAGGATCCAGGGCTCGATTTCCACAAGTGCCTAGATGTAGTGATCTTCTAGCAGTTAAGATAAAGTTGTATTGTGATTAATTGCTATCAATTACAAGGGGCAACTGCTGATAGGTTTCATGCTGAGATTTCAGCTCGCCAGGTAATGCTCAGGCTGAGCAATTCTACAACCCTTAAATAACATAGTATGATCCTATAAGTTAGACACTTCTTCCACTGATTCGAGCGTATAACTGATATATTTATAGAACATGTTGAGGGGTCAACGCGAACACTATTTTATATACTCTTAACATAGTCTCGCGTTGGTCCCTTGATATGACCGATAGGAAGAATTACGTCATCAGAAAAATCATGTTAAACAGCCAAACTGTTATAAGCCAGAAAATCAACATAATGCCAACCAACACTGTCGCAAATCTATCGTTATTTTGTTACCTTATCCTATAACTCATTAAATACAGAAAATATGATCTCACAAAGTTCATTGACTTTTTTCTGCCGTTGTTGCTATACCAGTGACCTACTCATTCTATGTTTTTCCTTTTAAGGTTTAAATAAAGGAAGTCAAATAAGCTTCATTAAAACGATGATGTGAAGTGCAATTCAAATATGCTTCTTCATGTACGTCAACAGTACATTCGCTAGGAGCGTTTGTGCGCATGCGTATCAATATACCTAACCACGTAAATGGCAAATATCTTGAAGATGTGTTTCCTATATATAGTCATCCTGGTGGCTATACATTCTTCAAAATATCAGTGCAGAGACGGCATTGTGTCCCGGATAATAATAGTCCTTAATCGCTAACAAAATTAAGATTTATGAAACTTGCAGGATAAACAGACCTTTGGCATTTAGAAGCGAGGTTGCGGTGAGATGTTTTTAACGCGTGCTAATTAACGGATGATTGCAGTCAGTAGAAGCCTGTCATTTAGAGACCTTAAGAAGGCAAGAAAGGGATTCTACGTCACACAGTGTTTACACAGGATCCACGAAGCGTTGTCATCATGTATTTCTGTGCCATAGAATGGCGTTTGTCAGACAGATCGACGAAATATAATTTTAATAATCGGTGTACTTTGTCGAACTTGATTTAGGTCTACATGTATATACTTGCAATATACAATCCAACACATCAAACAAACATCAAGATATGAACTCATGCCTTGATATTGAACCAAGTTTATTTCTAATCTGTCGATCAAAGATTTCCTAGATTTGTGAAATTATTTTGAAAAATCGGGTCAATCCTATTCAACAATTTTTTTTTTTTTCAATTATAGTCTTCAGTAAAAAAAAGTGAACGCCAGGGCGTGTTCACTTTTTAATCCAGATGCATGATTTGAACAAATTTGTTGAGGATCATTTGGTTATACTACATACATGTACAAAACATTTATCATCTGGATCTCCCGGCTTTTGACAAGAAGAGTTTAAATTGTCAAATAGTAACATGTTTTCAATAAATTAACATGGCACAATCAAATATACAATGTCTATAAAATACTGAATAACAAAATTGCCCTGTTAAGGAACACAATATATTACCTCACACCTGAAATAAAAGTCATGTTTTTAACGCATATATATTGACAATATTTGACTACTGCTGTACGGTCTTGGGCAAAGGAACAAGCAATTAAGTGAATAAAATAAATATTCTACAGAAACGGGTTGCATAAATAACACTTAATAAACCGATGCGAACACCATCGGCAGAGCTATTCCAAGAATTAAAATGGCTAAGTTTTTCAGACCGATGCAAATACCACTGTGCTGTCCTGATATATAAAATAATGCATAACAAGGCCCCATCATATTTGGCAGATATTGTAATGTTTTCTGACAGTAAAACATACCTATCCAGTTAAGACAAGGATCTTGTCTTACCGATAACACCTCGTACTTAATACATGACAACATCATTCACAAATTATAGCAAAAATATAGGGAATGACATTCCTTTAAATATACGTCTTTCGAAAACTCTTAAAACGTTCAAAGGAAATTATAAGTATTATTTATTGTGTGAATGATAAGTTAATCTACATTTTCTTTAACATATTTATATGTTTAATTTATATTCATGTCCTTTGAGTGTCTGTCAGTGAATGTTTATGTTTTATGTGTAAATGTATCTTTCCAGTGTTAAGTTTGACAGGTGATTTATTTCGAGTGTCTGTCAGTGAATGTTTATGTTTTATGTGTAAATGTATCTTTCCAGTGTTAAATATGACAGGTGATTTATTTTAGTATAATCTTTACTTTGAAGGCAATATTAAAAATTAGAATATATGTGTCCATATGTCTAAATGTGTCACCTTCGGTAAATAAAGCTTTTATTACTATTATTATTATTATTTTATTATTATTATTATTATTATTATTATTATTATT
Source organism: Saxidomus purpurata (assembly GCA_022818135.1). Lineage (NCBI taxonomy): Eukaryota > Metazoa > Mollusca > Bivalvia > Venerida > Veneridae > Saxidomus > Saxidomus purpurata. The sequence goes on from JAFMSR010001580.1 coordinate 4,812, forward strand.
ATTATTTTATTATTATTATTATTATTATTATTATGTATGTATGTTACGCATAGGACAGGACCAATTTAGACACAAGGCTCATAATATAAACAAAATTTGTTAAGATAAACAAGGCAACGTAAATCACCAAATATCTTAAGTCTAGGACCAGCTGTTTAAAGAAGATTTTTGACGATTTCCCTATTTAACTCTTACGTAAAACAAGACTAAAAATTAAAAAAAGAAACGAAGGGTTTTTATTTTAAGCTCTGGCGGCCATGATGTCCAGTCAACCGGAATCATTTGAACAAAGTAAGAGGGCACGATGTCAGGGTGCTTCTGAACAAGTTTGATGATATTCCGTTAAGTGGTGTATGAGAAGAAGTCACTAGGTTCAACTGTGAACAACGGACGGACCTTCATCGATCATAAAAGCGCTATTGGCTCAGGTGAGATGAAAAGCAAATGAAAAGTGTTGTTGGTATAGAAGTCGGGCCACACTGTGAATATCTGCTGATGACACTAACGGTATTGTAACATTAAGTATTGATTTGCAGCCAAAGATACTGCACCAAGCATTTAGTATGATTTACATTCAAAACGTAAACTTATTTCAAGGTGCCAAAGGGCCAAGACGACTCTATATTACCATTGGTTACCATTGGTTATAATACAAGGCCAACAATAGCAGAAAGGGTCCGTTTTGGCCTGGGATCCTGAATTGAATAAGCTGTTCAGAGGTCCACTGCATTATGCTATATTCCAAATATTTTAGCTCTTTGCCTTGTGGTCTTAGACAAGATGATTTTTGAAGCTTTCCCTATATATCAAGTAACCCCTCGGATGAGGCCAACTTAAATCCGGGGACATGGCTTGAATAATCTTGATATAGGTCAACTAGGCAATGCTACATGCTAAAATCTAAGCTAGAGGCCTTGTGGTTTCAGATGAAGATTTTTAAACATTTCCTATAAAAATTTCAGGTTACCTCCCGTGCGGATTTTATTTTGACCTTAGGGTCAGGATTTGAACAATTGTGGTACAAGTCTTTAAGGCAATGCAACATTTAAAATATCTAAACTCTAGTTTTAATTATTTGTAAAATCGCGTGACACTCCGTGCAGTTCAAATTAGAACAAAGGATCATAATTGGAACAATCTTTGTACAGGTCCACTAGGCAATAGTACATGCTAAATATCTAAGCTATAGGTGGTTTCAGAGAAGAAATTTTAAACGTTTCTCCCATATAAGCATATGTAAAACCAACTGACCCCCAGACAGGATTAGTTTCGACCCGGGAGTCATGATTAAACAATCTTTTGTAGGGCAACTACAAAAAGCTATATGCCAAATATTTGAGCTTTAGGCCGTCCGGTTTTTGAGAAGATTTGTAAAGTTTTACCTATCAGTTGTAATGGTAGCCATGGCGAGATTTGCATGGATTAGAATTTCTTGCAAGGATCATTCCTGCCAAGTTTTATCAATTTTAGCCCAGTGGTTTCAGAGATGTTATCTGAAGTGAATGATTAACGGATGTATGACGTACAACGTACTTTGTACCAGTTGAGGTAAGAGGAAACAAAAGGGACGATTAATCTAAACGTATGTTCGCGCCAGAGGCCTTATTTCACCATTTGGCTTTCACCTTCTGATCACGTCCGTGTTCGTCCGACTTCCCATTTAACGTATGGTCATGGACCAAATTTCATAAGCTTCGAAGCTATGTTTAATGTATTAGGTAAAAAAAGTAATTCACAAAGACTTGTAATATTACACTATTTTAATCTTTTATTAAAACATGTTGGTATCATTACTGTGGGATATCTTTGGTGTACTCGTATGTCCCAAACTGTTTAATTAGTTCTGAAATGAGAAAAAATAGTCATTGTTATACACGTGTTGAGGTTCCACCTATCTCTCCACTAATAACCCATTTCCCAAACACAGGCCACGTACGATGATTTTAATAACTGTACTTTGAAACCATTTTTACAGAAACATTAACAATCCTCAGAAATGGTTTTTACACTGAAGACTGATGCGTGTTTTTCCGCAGCTTTCGACGTCTGTTTAAGTTGCTTTAATTCCCTTTAATTTTTATTTATTTCGGACAAACAGAATAACGCTTCTAATTAGTACATTGTATTTCATGTTTACATGGAGAAATGAAATCTTGAATGATCGATACCAATACAAGGCGATGCCTTTATTTCATGTACATTGTAACTAGTCAAAAGTGTGATGCGTTTTGGCACTTTCTCAATGCAGTTTTCATCTAAGTCAGTACAACTCTATCATGATTATGGGATATTACGTTATATCTTCATAAAAAATCAAATGGAAAATGTGACACAGTTTCAATTAGACAGTGACACATATGTTTACCTGGCATTGGCTAGTTTTTTTATCTTACTGACTTGATGGTGGTGCTGTTAGGGTTAAACGCCCATTTTACTCGTATTTCAGTCATTTCTACATGCGACCGGTATACCTAATCATCGTACCTGGGAAGAACCAGTACTAGAACCATATCGTCCATAGGAAACGGTCAACATAAAGGGACATGGTCGATAGCAGGGTTCGAACCCATGACCATTTATAAATGAGAGATTATTTTGTACTCAATTCGGCGACTCCTACTACTCGACCACGGAGGTGAACTTAATTACTTGGCTGGGATGACTGACTTTGCTGCGATCTAACCGTCAAACACATTTTATCCAAACATAGTTCCAATTAGTGTAGAACATAGTTCCAATTAGTGGAGTACATATTTCCAATTAGTGGAGTACATAGTTCCAATTAGTGAAGAACATAGTTCCAATAAGTGGAGAACATAGTTCCAATTAGTGGAGAAGTAAAGATTCTAGAGTGGCGGTGAAGCATCATATAAAATTAAAGTTTCAATACCTTTTTACAGAGACAAATTTTCTCAATGCTGTTAGTATATGTTTCCTGGCATACACCCGAATACCTGTGTGAGAATGAACATCCGCTTTGGCATTCGTCTTTGGTAAAACACACTGAAAGACAATTAACGATATATTAGTAATTCAATGTACGAAATAACCAATAAAACCGACATCATTTGCGAGACGATATGAAATGACAACGCATTTGAAAATAAAAAGGGAAACAACAGCGATATATCGGTGTAACATTGTAAAGAAGCAGTCACCATTGTTTGAATGGAAATAGAAGCAATACAGTGACTGTGTAATGACAAAGTTAGACCGGTGACAACGATATATAGGTGATAACGATATATCCGTAAAACAAAGTGAAAAAGCAACGATATGTCAGTCAAAAACGTTTTCACTGTCGAAAAGGGATAATGAAATGTCACTGATAATTATACTGGTAAATAAAACTGAACAAAATACATGTGTATTACACTAAACAAGAAAACAAATTGTGATGCTAAACTTTATTTCAATATAGATTAGCACATTTATATTAACAACAATATACACAATGTGTACTAATAACAAAATGTGGAGACAATGACAGAAAAACAACGCCGTATCAGTGAAACCATTGGCAACAACATAATAAAACAAGTAAGACCTTATATACGGACGAGAAAAAAAAGTTTTAAAAACATTCGTCCATAGGCTTGTAAAAACGAACTTTACCACACATTGACTTTTGTGCAGTTACAATATATTTAGGATTGGATACACTGGGGTCACGACTGTACTCCTCACATGGCACCAGTACTGGTTCTTCCAGGAAACGGACTCGAGAGTGACTCGATAAGCTACAAGCTTTCTTCACAATCGAGCTAAAATAAATTAGTATAAACTAAACTAAAGCAAAATAGCATCATGCGTTTGGAGTCACCCCGAAGTTACCAGACAAGTGCAACCATTCCCTTAGTATCATATAAATTACATTGTACCATGTTACATAAACATGTTAAATCAAAGTATTAAAGGATACCATTGGCCTAGTGTTTGCTATCTATTACAAGGTTTTGAATATATGCGACTGTATATACTGTCGAAGGGATCTAACTCACTAAACTGATAGCTTTATAATAACACACAATGCTCTAAAATGCGATGAACTTAGAGATAATTCTATTATTGGACCTTTGAAAATATATTAATAACCGTTCAAAATATAAATGACGTAATCAATACGTATCAAAGTTATGTTAGTCCGATAGCATGTCAAATATAAGTATTCGCTCTAAGAAAGACTTATGTTTTACAGCAAATGTTTTTTTTTTCATGTTCGCTCGTCCAATACATTTGTCCAAAACTATTGAGCAAGTGTCGTGAAACATGCTTTATCCTGTTCTGGACTTTCAGGGTTCCATTCTTTTATTTCATTACTATCATTAAATGAAATGTAATTATTATTTAAACAGAATGTATATAATAGTTTATACGAAGTCAGCTTTATACGCGGTCAAGGCACATGTCTGCGCCGAATGTAGCTCATCGTGTGCTTTATTCGGCGGAAAGCTCGGCGGGGAACGTAACATACGAAACAACACTAACATCGCATTTGATTGTTTTACATGTACAACATATATGATTATACTATTTCCTTACGTTTCTCACAAGAGCACACTCCATTGAGCGCCACATTAGTTGAAGTTGAGATTTGATGGCAATACGGTACATATTCTACACCTTTGCACGTCATGTTGTTTGCATCATTACAGTGAAGAGATGCTTCATTATTCGTCACGTGACATCTGTTACTGAGAACAATGGCTGAAAATACACAGATGACAGTGATGTTAAAGTCCCAGGATAACTTTTAATTTACTGATAGGATAATGAAAGAAACCCGTGTACTATTCACTCTAAAACAATGTTAACCGTTGTATTCAAATCATTTTTTCATGAACAGGGTTGACATACTTTCTTATTTTTTGCAATATTATACTACGCTTTATTTCTAACATGTGCATCGATTTTACAAGCAAAGCTTGGACTGATTTTGGTACAAATAAAGATCATTTCCGCTGGTGAAAGGTCTTTCTTGGTTAAATAAGAGCCACTTGTGATCGTGATCCTGGGACTTTAATGTAATGTGCAGTAGTAAAATTCAGTCTCACTGCACACTTCTTCAGACTTCAATACACTGCATTCCTAAGGTTATTAATTAAACCATGAATTATATCCATCATAAAAAAATGTACAAACTTCTCTTTGTACTACAAATGTGTATACTAAAATGACATGAAATGAAGCAGCTGTTAACAAACATCAAATGTTAAAACCTAACAGATTTTGGTTCGAGCCCCTCTGGGGTCACGACCGTACCTCCTCATAGTACACCAGCACTGGTTTTTCCAGAAAGCGGACTCGAGAGTAACCCGATAAGCTACAAGCTTTCTTCACAATCGAGCTAAGAAAAATTGCTATATATAAACTAACTAAAATCCAAACAAAAACCTGACAGGTACTTACCAATGGCAGCAAAGAATGTGAGCACTAGTAACTTATACATTGTCTGTTTTTAATTTACAACTGAAGAGAGAAACTTATCTTTTCTCTTTTAATACGCCTTCGCACCAAATTAACGACTAAATGTTCACGTTAAACTATTTTCTTCAAATCGGGACACAAGATAAGACTAAAAATGGAAAGAAACGTGATCATGGCGCTTCATAATACATGTACATGCTTTCGGCATTGTACTGTATTAGTCTTACATGATTATATATACATTTATACTATTATCTGCAAAAGAGAAATCTGTTTAAAGTTAAGATAACACCTATGTCTATTTAAAATTAACATGAAATCCATAAAATCACGTTTTCCAAATTATTTGAATGCATGATTGGCATTACTAAAACGTTTTAAATTGTTGCATTCTTGAGCGAAGTTCGAGCTTACTTGCTTTTATATAAAGCTACATGTATATATTTGTTAATGGAAGTGGCTAGGTTGCCGGGCCGGAGCCTAGACTTGTTGTCTAGGTTTCCGACGCTGTATTATCATTATCATTATTCATTAATCATAGGATGATTTGTTTTGCTTTATTCAACTACATCGTTATATGCTATCTATCTTATTCAAAATAAGATGTGGTGAAATCCAGAAGAAAATGGTTATTGTCTATCAAACTCGTAAAAAACGGGACATTTCACTGGCAGATGCAACAAATGCACGGGTGCAGGGCGTTAGCGCTCTCAAAACGTCTAGTTATGGTGACGCATCCCTGCCATCTCTACTCCTTTCAGTCATCGACGTTTCACCCCGCCTCCCTGTTAATTATCGTGTTTTAGCTCCGCCCCCACGATAATAAGCGCTCTTGCAGTTCTCGTTGTTTTGTTCGCTCGGCGAGGTCGCGGGCAAAAAGGCGAAATTGTACAAATCAGCCAACATATTTTGAGAACACTCGGTAATAATGACAAAACTCGGTCATTATGCAACTGATAATGTGCTTTAGCTTATTTCTGTTTCTATTTCAGACGCCATTAGCGAGCAGATGGGCGATTGTTTTCAATCAACAGAGAAAATGGTTAATTTGATACACAAGAGATAGTGGTAAAACTCAAATTTCACCTTGATGGCATTCATATAATAGTTCTATTTATTACAGTATCATCGAGACACTTAACCGAGTCAAAGTCATATTCAAGATTAAGTAATTTGACCCCGTAGATCAAAACCTGATTATTTGTATCATAATTATAAAAGGTGACTAAGTTTCCTAGTCCATATAATATAAGCATTTATACGTGTTACAAGAAAACTTGACGTGATACATGTAAACCACAGAAACAGATAAATTAAAAAGCATATTAACTTTCTTTATGTTTGTTAAACAACTAAATTTATGCTGATACAATGTATGTTTCCAACTTTTTTACTTAATTTGCCCATTTTGGACATCCAAAACTATGATCCGAGACTGTAGCAGCGAATTTATCCTGCTATTCAAATAAACAGTTAATTTTTTTTATTATATCTGAATAAAAAACAAAAAAAAAAAGATATGAGCAGATACGTGCCATTGTATGCGGAAACCTGTCTGGCGGGAACGAGGCTCTGCCGAGTTGACGCATATTTCCATCTGCGCCAACTGTCTCATGATGTAAACATTTTCTTGCATACCGTCTTGCACTTTAAAGTAGATTTCTAAATGCAAACTTATCAAAATGATGAATTATCATAGAAAACAAACGATATTCCGACGTTGCGTTTAGGAAAGTGACGTCACATTGTTTATAAAGTTACGTCATAAGTAATTCACGAGAGTCGTCTGGCATAGGAGAGGTGCCAGACCGGGTTTGCCGGCATGGGCAAAATCACCGGAAATGCCGATCCGATATGCAAGAAATAAATGTCCGCGTAGAAAAGGACGCTTTGCATTTATTCACTTGTTGTAATCTCTTGTCCATAACATCCTTTTTAGCGTTGTTACATGTATCATTTGATAAATAACTCTTTGCCGTCCTGGGGGCCGTTTTATTCGTTGCGCCTCAGCGCAACGTATGTTTGGGGTAACGTAACTGAAAGTCTGGTGAGGGGCAAGATCAATTTCACCGACGGTAGTAGTGAAATTGTTTTCATACTGACAAGATTCTTGAAGTTACGCATTGAACAATCAACGGTAAAAATGAGATTCTAAATTTGCAAAAGGAAAAAGTTAAATGATAAAAATGATGATAATCGTGATTTATATAAACAATTTTTTCGCAAAAACGTTCATTTCTAAATATTTAGGATGTGTTAAAACCTGACAGACCAGAGGAAAAAAAAAGGCCGATGTACCAGAAATTTCGCCGATATGACTTAAAAAATAGGATATTATTTCGTAAAAATTCTATTTGGAAGTGTACCAAACAGAATTTTCATTGTTAAGAATAATATTGAGCACAAGAGCAGTATCGAAACGTTTTATTGTAATGAAACTAAAATTCAATGTTAGTTACGGAATGGTTTATTTGTGTGTATATAGGCCCGCTATGTTTACCGAGTTCTGAGTTTTTGTTTATGTTGTTTTGTTCATATCCAAATTTGGTACGTTTCGTGCTTTCCGTGGTGTAGTCTTTTACCCCAACATTAAATTTTCCAAATTGAAAGCCCGCCATTACGATCTTTCGGGCTGTTTTCCCAATATGATGGTCGGAAAATTGTTTAAAAATTTAAAATTGCATAAAAGTCGTACAATGCATTGAATATAGCCATCTCACACAGATGCCACTATATAAATTTACATTCAAATATCCATTTACAGGTAAGTTCGATTATGGCCACATTTGCACTTAATATTCAGAGAAAAATGTGTGCACCTGTATGAGTCGTTATCTTTTCATCTTGTATGTTACTGAAACCAAAGGGGCCCTTCCTTTGGACTTTCCTTTGCACCATTTCTAGATTTTGCTCTATTACTCTAGGTAAAAAACTCTGACATTTGTAAAAAATATTAAAAGAACCCATTTATCTTACTATCTGGGAAATATTAAGTCTGTTGCAAGTTTTCCTTCAAAAGGTAATATCATTCATTATATTTTGTTTTTGTTAATTTTGTTTATGTCTTTGCACAGTTATTGTAGTCTAGCATTAGTATAAAAAACAAGACAGGGTTTGATGTATATTGTCTAATTGCAAGCTCAGTGTAATTTGAAAATAAACTTCTTCTTTCTATTCCTTGGTTTTAATCAATCGGCCCCTGTATTAAAGTGTAAAGTATTTAAGGTATCATGTGATTATATTGTTATTGCAAAACTTTTAAATTCACTACTTGCTTTATTCTTGTTTTTGGAATGGTGGTCCCTTGATCCAAAACAGGTAACAAGACAGATCAAGAGATCTTTTAGTTTTTTTGCTCTAAAAGTAACTTTTATAACCATTTTATTAAATTAGCAGAATTTCCGGTCTTGATGATGACCTAAAAATCTGGAACATTAGATAAGGTTGATTTTGATCAATTGTGTAATAAGTAGGTATGCACTAGGTGGAATATAGGGTCAATATGGCATTGTTGGCATTTAGTAAGGAAGAAAATCAGCTTTTATATGTTCTCTCTAGTTTTTATTCAAAATCTGTTCAGTCCGTTCTGCCTTTATAGTCACTCTTCCTCCCTACTTTTCACTTGTCAACATAGGCGTAACTTATGCGCAGTTATGAACCACCCAGGTCTCCGGTCTTCGCCGCTAATTTCTGCTTATCAGACTCCATATGATTGTTTATTAGACGATAAACACCGCTGGAACGGATGTCATTTCCTACACATAATACCTCTCTTGTACAAAATTGGAATGGATTACTATACTTAAACATTTTTGATGTGTCTAATAAATTTAGAATTAATTAAAAAAAACAACGTATTTTTGCTAGCTTTTCAACTGATTTGTTTAGTTTCATTACAAATTAAGCTTCAGGTAACACACAATGATAAAACCTTATCACTAATGATTAAATTGGTAAAGCAGTGGTATCCGACCTTTGCTCTTTCGGCTATAAATTCCTTCGCCTTGTTGTTTGGTCTTGAATGAAACTTTCTCATCATGTCATATGGTAATATTGACCGGTTAAATATACTTTAAAGCAGTTACATGTACTTTGTTCGAATTTTGTTTTACATAGAACCTCATTTCGAGGGGCCAACTCGAAACTATTTGAAGTGTAGGCCTTTACAGAAATAGAAGCAGATAGGATACTTTCGCGTTGACCCCTTAACTTTTATAATTGCTATTATATATATAGTTTTACGTTTTCCATAGAAAGATATGCTGAATATTAATAAATAGTTTCGAACTAAATGCATTTTGGTACAAAAAATGTATAAGTTTCGTTTTTGTGTTGAATCCAAGTTCGTGTTGTTGTGTGGGAACAAACAGGTATTATATTATTTTGTTTACATGTACATGTATATGTTTTTTCATGTAAATGTGTTGAAATGATGTTTATGTATTGAAATGATGTTTAAATATCTCTGAAAGCAGAAAGGTTTAATTTTGTAGTTGCATATATGTACCTGTATATGTTATTTGTTATGTATATACGTATGTTTGACTTAGGCCTATTATTCTCATTCAAATGTTGCTGTTGTTGCATGTATCTATATATAGTTATGGTATTCAGTACTGGAGGAAATAAAGATATTATTATCATTATCATTTCGAAGCAAAACATTGACCGTAACTTTTGAAGACGTTGAAAGACTATTGTCTGTAAACCTCAATTAACATACATGTACGTGGAATGTTCAAATGTGAATGCATCTAAGCTCATAAAAATGTATCCTTGATAGATTTCAATGCAAATTTTATTTTGTCCCCTCGAAGTATTCACCTCCATCAGAACTCCAAGTTGTTATTTATTAGACGATATGCAACTCTAAAACGGATATTGTTTTGTAATTCAGTTAGAATCTGATGCAGACGTTTTTTACCACCTGTCTATCTCTGATAACGATTTGTTTCTATACGCAAAGCTAAGTTACAAATGTCAACGTCTTATTGTTTTCCTGAAACATTACAGCAAAAATACCAATTTTAATTAAGTAAGACGCGGTCACTACCCCAGACAATGCAATTGATATGCCTAAAATAGTCTGGTTCCCGACTTCCTATAATAGTACGTAGTAATAAGTGGAAGGAACTCCTGGCTATGCCTAAAATAACTTGAAGAACTGGTACCGCTATTGATGATACTAACCTGTTTGACATTTACATAGAGTCTAATGGAAGTGTTAACTCGACTTCATTTTTATCGTTACCGTTTGATAAATTTAACGTGATGTACTAAAAAAGAACTAGACTTCTACTCCAAGAAATTCGACATAAGGTAAAGGGGCTATCATAAAGTGTTTATTAACTAGACTTTATAGAGCTTTGAACTGATGTACTTGTGCATAGTCTGCGGGACACGAGCTAGGTTATACTGCGGTACACACACACTAGGATATTTTGCAGAACACGAGCTATAACGTCCTGCGGAACACCAGCTTCAACATACAGAGGAACACGAGCTAGAATATACCACGAAACACGAGCTATGGCATACTGCGGAACACGAGTTTAGATATACCGAAGAACACGAACTATGACATACTGCGTAACACTAACTAGGTTATGCTGCGGGCACGAGCTATGGCTCACCGCAGAACACTAGCTATGAGATACCGCAGAACACTAGCTATGACATACCACGGAACTCTAGCTATGACATACCGCAGAACACTAGCTATGAAATACTGCGGAATACTATAGCTAGGTTATACCGCGAAACACGAGCCATGACATACCGCTGAACACGAGCTATGACATACCGCGGAACACGAGCTATGACATCCGCTGAATACTAGCTAAGTTATTCCGCGAAACACGAGCTATGACATACCGCTGAACACGAGCTATGACATACCGCGGAACACGAGCTATGACATACCGCTGACACGAGCTATGACATACCGCGGAACACGAGCTATGACATACCGCGGAACACGAGCTATGACATACCGCTGAATACTAGCTAGGTTATACCGCGAAACACGAGCTATGACATACCGCAAAACACGAGCTATGACATACCGCAGAACACGAGCTATGACATACCGCGGAACACGAGCTATGACATACCGCTGAACACGAGCTGTGACATACCGCGAAACACGAGCTATGACATACCGCGGAACACGAGCTTTGACATACCGCTGAATACTAGCTAGGTTATACCGCAAACACGAGCTATGACATACCGCTGAACACGAGCTATGACATACCCCTGACACGAGCTATGACATACCGCGGAACACGAGCTATGACATACCGCGGAACACGAGTTGCGACAAAGAGTTATCGATGACGGCCACACATTGTCATTGATAAAGCAATTATATAAAATACTATAGATACTGTACGTTTTCTTTTATGTAAAAATAAGATAAGACAGTCAAACTAAGTATGAAAAACTGTACTAGTTACCGAGCTCTCTAAAGTGTGCGACAGAGTTTTATTTTCACTTCATTACTTGAATGGGAAGAAAACAGTCGTGTCGCAGGAGATTAAAGTAAAAAATTTTTTACAGGTGCGAATGCGCAAGACGTAGTGGTCGAACGTTTTTTCTCTGAATTAGTTAGTTTTTGAGGATGTGCAAGATGGGTTTAATTATTAAAAATCAATGATTCTTGAATTACAAATATACTTGCAATAAGATAATGAAGAAAGATGAAAATTGTTCCTTTATTCCCATAGAGGAAACTTGTAGGAGACGTATAGATCCCAAAGGCTCTCGGGCCTTATCTAACCGTACCTGCTGCCGAACCTGATATCACCTGCTGTCAAAAGACAGCTGACTACTATACTTTTAATCTTCATAAAATATCTTTTATACTTATAGGGCCCTAAAATTGAATAAAAACAGTATATGTAAAAAGACATTATGATGTACATCGATAAATAGTTCTACATTTCAAAGGACAAAAACGATAAAAACGACATAAATATAGTTTTATAATTATATTCATGAGAATATTTAAAAAAGTTTATTCTTATATGTTATGATATTATTTCGCAAACTAAATTTTTGCAAAGCCACACGCGCCAAAATTTCCTAGTACATGTAATAAACATTCATTTTCAACATGGCGGCATGGGCACAACAGCAACAGCATCGGATGTTCTTATTGTAAACATTCAACTAAATGTCACACTGAACATGAGACTTGCTGAGAGAGTAATGAGCTTTCCACTTTTGACAGGTGACTTACATGTTTCAGGTCATATACAAGTATTAAGAGCTTTCTGTGAAAATTGGATGGTGATAAAAAAAAAACGAAAATCAAGTTTCTCAAGTTTTGCTTCAAAATTTCTGTAGATGGATAGAAATTGATCTAGATCTAACTAAGAAAATGAATATCGTCAACACAATTTTATTTCAAAATGTTTAATGCAAGTTGCATGATAAACTGTTCTAACATGATTTATCAATTATCCTTGCTTACTGTAGCGTGACGTACATACTTGTGGCAACAAACTGCAATATGTCACAACACAGAGTATGAGACATTACTGATGAATCACAACACAGAAAAACTCAGGAGATTTTACCAGTGATAACCGCACATTTACAAACTTAGCGGCGGTACATGTACGTTTTTACACGGACATCGACGGAAATAAGATATAAGCCAGTTATACTGGTACTCATTGACGGATACCAACCGCAAGGTCTCGTCGACATAATGTACATGGCAAAAATGTTTGACGAAACATTCGAGCAAAACCATGGTGATTCAGTAATTAATCACACAGCAAATGCATAAAAGCAATCCAATATCCGCAATCAACAGTACTTTTAGATAAGCACTTGAAAATTCTGCCAAGAGATCTATATATAGACAAAAATGCTTGAAATATCCAAAGAAGATGAAAGTGATATCTATGTACAGAAATATCTTATTGCGCCGTGCAAAACTGTTGAGTTCATGCTCCCAATTCAACTTAATCTGTATGAGAACAAAACAGTTAACTGTCCTACTTCCTCGGGTAGCATAACTTGAAAAGTATTAAAGGAGATTAATTGATACGTAATATATCTTGATATAGGTTAGAGTTGAAGAATCTTATATTTTGAGTTACAGCCCTTTTGTTACTTATTCTTGTGCGCTTCATAACTCTAAAAGAATAGAATGGAATCAAATGATACTTCATAAATTGATAGACAACGAAGACAGTTACTGTCAAACGAAATATGCGAGTTGTTGCATTCAAACGTTATTCTGCATTTATTTTAAACCGGTGACGTATTTCTCCACGCGTGTAACTCAAATTAAAGGAATCTACCCTCGCTTTGAACATACCTGTTGTCCTCTCTCAGTCACTGTGGCCGAATAATGTATCACATTTTGTATAATAAAGAGATATTGAACAAAGTTGTGATAAAACTTATTTTTTATTATTCTAGGAAATTTATACAAAATGTAATACATTATTCGGTCACAGTGACTGAACGTACATTGTCACAAAAAGTCAGCGGGATTTCGTAATTTGTTTTTGATGAAATGAAGTGTAATTAAGGGTTATTAGGACTTTAACACTATAAAAGTCAGATACTATAGCTAAATCACTTGACCTTACCGAATGTCTTACTGATTGTGTCCCACGGGTTCAACATAAATCTTTGTGTGAGAAAGTTGTCAATTTCTCATAGATTCTAGTCCTCTAGAAGAATGGCGATTAAATGAACTGCCTTCCTGTCTATTTAACTATAGATTAACATTCAAACATTCAAAGGGAACAAATACCCTCTTTATAAGTTCAGAAATATGCTAGAGTTGTCGTTAATTTGTGCATATTATTTGTTAATAGAAAGCTTATACAAAATAACTATTTCTTCTTCTTCATTTAGGTTGTTTATCGTCCTTGCCGACCCTGGGATTTCTCCCTGGGTGAACTTGCCAAGACTCCTGACAGGCTCAAGTTGAAGAGACAGATGCAGATACAATGGAATCCGGATACCAGATCTTACCTCTTTTACAGATAGACCTTTTGGTTGTTTCACGTACCCAGTGGCGCCAAGGTAGAGTGGTAAATGATCTGGACTGCCAATCCGGAGGTCCCCTGTTCGAATCACGGCCGGGGCACTCGAAATTCCAGAAACGCTTTGAAGTGTTTCCAACTCAACTAGAGATGAACAGGTTAGAAACCCAGAGGTAGTCTCACGGGTATCGGGGCTGTACATGATTATTTACAAATGTATAGCTCTCTTAACTGGAGAATAGTTAAATGAATACATCTCTTGTCTGTCTCTGTTAAATGTATAGTGAGACAACAAGTAAGTATTATGCTGTGTTTCTAACAATCCGATGTTTTCCCGCTGGAAAGTCCTGAATGAAAAAACTACAAAGATAGCCAGCATTTAGAAATATTATTTGCCAAATTTATATCACATATCAAACTGTATGTTTTTCCCTGTATTTCGTAAAATGTATTGCGTTCTCACTCTACAGACACGAAGTCTATAAATTACTTTTTCAATATCGTCAAAAACTTTGTTATTGTGAGATACTGTAAACCGACGTGCAGATATCATGACATTATATTTACTTTAAACATAAACTTCGATCTGTTTTCGTTTACTATTATACTCAGTCTAGTGGATTAAAGAAATCCAATTTAACCCTCCACATAATTTCAGCAATTATCCCACTTAACACTTGTTTGTCAAGATTATAAGACTGCGATAATACATTTAAAAAGGTTCTAAAAGTTATTTTTAACGTGTTAACGCAGGTCAAGGCTTCAACGTAATCGATACAACATTTAATAGCTTTTTAGCAAAAAAGAAATTCGTTACATTTCTTAAAGGAGGCATTTAATTTATGATAGTTACAAGAATACAGATTCCTGTTTTGTTTAAGTCTCTAATATTGGATTAAGTGCAACATGTTAAATGCAAAAGGCAACTGTGATAGCGCTCGGAGGGAGTACATCCGGTAAGTTAATTTTATCACTTTTTATATTTACATATTCGTATCTTCATTTGTAAAATAAATTAACTTTAAAAAATGAACTTAAACACAGAAAATCAAATTTAGTCAAAGAAGGCTGATCGAAAGGGACTAAAACAGTAATTGTATACAGGTCCTTGTTAAAGTACAAGGGCCACATTTACAAGTAGCTCTTATTTTACTAATAAAGATGTCTTACTGGCGGAAATGACCTTTATTTGTACCAAAACCATTCATAATTTTGCTTTAATGCAGATTGTTTTTAAATATATTGCAAAAAATAAGAAAGGCTTTCTGGCAACTCTTTTTCATAAGCCTACGAAAGAAAGGCATATGTCAACATTGTTTTAGGGTGAATAGAACTTAGTTCTATCATTATTCTACCAGTAAATTCATTTTAGCAAATCAGTTAACTCAGTGATCATTGGACTTTAATTTGTGCGTGAAATTCTGCTGATATAAAACTGTATGTAGAATCTAGTTTGATTGTATGCATTTTTAAGTACACAATAGATTTAAACTGAATGCTATACGGAGAATAAAAACGGTCCACTGACACAATGTATTATTGATATCCTTTCTAACTTGTGCTGAAAATAAACACTTGAAACAGCTTGAACTATTATCTTTAAATCACCGTGCGAATCTAAAACTCTTACTTTATGAAACCTACGCCGCTTTATATTCAGTTTTTTTATCATAATTTCTTTAACTTGAAACTTTAATTAATCATTTCTATTGATAATTTTATCGTCATTGATTTTTATACTTTTGAATTTCATGAGCTATTACATTTGTAAAACGTTGAAAATAAAAAACGGGCACATTAAAATTTCTATGCAACAATACAAAGGAAAAATATTTGAAATTCGTATTCCTCTGTCTATTTACTGAATTACATTCTGTTTATTTCGCTATTTAGAATGAGAGAAGAAAAGGAAATAAACAACAGATTTGGTACTGCTGCTTGTTTTGTATATAATGAAGATGATAAAAACAACAAGAAGGAACAGAGCGTCTTCGCATTTGAAGCTGCACTTAAACGACAAAACTCGAAACCGGAAGTGATGTCATTTCCGTTTGTTGACAATGAAGCAAAAACAGATAATGAATCTGCGGCAGAGAAAAATGCACAACCGGGCTACACACACCGTGCTGACTTGAGCATAATTTCCGCAATCGTTAATATGAAAGTTATGGCGCGGAGGAAAGCAAAGAGTACTAGGGAAAGGATGAATAGAACGTTAATACTTCCTGATGAATACGGTAATTCACAACCTACTGGGTTGAATAACAACTCAAATAGTGACGTTGAGGACACTGAAGATGACCCGTGGGGGTACTTGAGGAAATGTCGCTATCTCCGGGGTGTAGAGGATGAAAAAGAACTTTCGATTAAGGACATATTTAACTGAACTGATAGTTATGACGCATGCTCATGACAGGCGTTTTGCTCAGCGAACGAACAGACGGAATCCTTATACATATAAATATATATACACGTGAAAAATACAAAACACTGTGAGGGAAAAAAGTTAAATATAGTAAAAGACAAAAACACAGTCCATGAGTTAATTAAATAATTATTTGCCAACCGGTTTTGTATTTTTCTGCTCATCAGGGCAAATATGGGGTCAAAATATTTGTTGTGAGGATGGCAAACATGCAATCGTATCACTACGTCGTTAACAAAATCATCTCCCATGCTAGATGAAGTCCAAGGTGGACACAATATGCAGCTTTGTCATGCCATTTGGAAGTCTTTAACCTTATTGTGCAAATTTCTCATTGAGTTGTGCGAGATTTCACATCCTGTCTATTTCAAAAGCATATTTCATATACAAAACAGTTTTTTCTACTAAGTATCTATCATTCTTTAAAAAGAAAGAATCATTTAGAAAATATCCCGTTACTGCATCATGTACATGTATAATATGAAGGTTAGCAACGCTTGTAGACCATTTGAAAATCACAATCAGAATCAAAATGTGCGACATCATTTACCTGGCACTCGTTAATATTCCGTATAAAACCGTAACATAATTTTCAATTTCCGAACAGTATGAAAAGAAAATATGCTGGTATTGATAAACAAATAAACGAGTTTGTTTATATATGGAAATCCTGATTAGCTCTGTGGAAAGAGTCTTAAACTGTTCCTTGTTCGAATTTCTTATCAGGCCTGCTGTTTTTAATGATTCAATGAATAAGTTTGTGGTCAATTTGGCCATTCACGAAATTTTAAAGATTCACATGCAAAAATATTATATCTGCAAGTATTTACATTACAATAAATCCTAGAATATAAATAAAGCGAAGAAGGAGCACAATTTCACAAACAAATCATCCTCTTATAAATAAAAATAAACATTAAAACCATCCGGTCAGGATTCGACCCATGGAACCTTGCTTGCAAGTTATGCATCTTACTACGACGCCACTGTTTATGCAGTGTGAACTTCAGTTGTTGAAAAGTTTTTTCCTGATACGATAATCAATTGAAAAACGAAAAATCCCGAACGTAACCGAAGATATTGGCGAAGATTAATGAGTGTCAGGTAATATCAGGCCGTATACCCCGTCATGTATCTATATTACTAATTATATATAACTATATGTTTTAACCAGGATTGTACATGTATTTCGAATTCTGCGATTTAAAGAGCATAAAGTTTTCACAACTATGTCAAACGATCAACGTCCCACTCAAATAAATGTTTAATATACGTTTTATAATGAAAGTGGTACATGTTATACAACATCCATGTAGAAACATGTATTCTGATAATATGCATGCTTTATAATTAGACATCTACTAAAAAGTATCATGTGTTATGATATTAATTAATATTAAATTATTCTGATATTACGACTCGCTTTTAATTTGATACTAGTCCTTGGAAACCAGTTTTATGTATTACGATATTATATGAATATCACATGCACTTGAGAGTGATAGCAGATATTGTGACCCCGAGAAAAGTAATGTCAACTGAGGCAAAGCCGAGGTTTACATTACTTTTCAAGGGTTCACAATATCTGCTATCACCCTCAAGTGTACGTGATATTTATTTTACTATACCGAAAAACTACGAATTAAGAAATTGACACTATTGATATAGACAAGCGTGTATAAGCTATTTGTAGACTTACAGGGATGTAACATCATGGTGTTACATGGGTGACATCATCTTTTTAGACAAGTGTCTATTAATCTATTTTTAGACACAAAGGGGTGTAACATCATGATGTCACATGGGCAACATCATTTGTTTTTAAACTAGGGTCTATTAGTCTATTTTAGACTTACAGGGGTGTAACATCATTTTTTGTTCACCGATGCAGTAAGAATTTTATACATGTATAGGGAAAAGCATGTGAGGTATAATAAAAGTAAATGCTGTATCTTTATTAGTTATTTACACCTGTCTGACGTGTATAAATGTAGCTACATTGTAAATGTCTGTGTCTGTTACATGTTTCTTATGTAGCAACATTCCCTGGCTTTGTTTCGTAATATAAACAATTGTATTGCATGTATGCAATAAAAAAATATCTATTACTAGGCAGCTGAAGTGGAATTCTATCATTCACTTAAGTGAATTTATATTATAGACATCCGGGTTCGACACTAAACCAATAGATAAATTAAAAAATAATACAGGGATTTCATACTACATTTGTATAATTGCAATTATCTCCCTGAAACTAGGAAAGTAAAAAGGAAAAACGTTCACAAAGAAGGCATATGTTTTCTTTTTCATTTTATTTCTCCAGCACCCATATTTTCTCAGTTACAAAGTCATACTTTTATTCCAAACCAGAGCTCTCAGTAGGAGCAGAGAGACGGTTGTAAAGCGATTTGTTTGCTGTCTCCGGGAGGAAGAATATAGCAATCGCAGATGTTACCATCAGTATTCCGTACGTGAAGTAAAACATACCAACTAGATCTACATTCTGCAAAAAGTGTATAAAATAATGGCTTCTGACTGGGAATGGAAATAGTTTGTAACCCTCTTGAGTTAAATACGACCTAAATACAGGAAAGTGTTGTCAAGTACATTGATTCCGTATGTGTTTCGGCCACAGCCGTATTAAGCTCGCTTTTGCCCGGCCGGAAGTACGTTACCTTTCAACCACCAATGAAATGACAAGTAGTATATATAGCATTATTTGAAATGAGAAATTTACGCTGAATGGCACCTTTTGATCGGATAATACAGGGTACATAAAATTACCGAAAGCAACCGAAAAGGACATAATAAGACTGAAAAAGACTGAAAAGGGACCGAACAACAGTTAATGCGAACCGAAGACAACTTTTTCAAAAGATAGTGTATAATTCATCATATAAATTAGAAATAATTGAAGGAATTTGTTAATTATCTAAAGTATAGAAAAACAAGAAAATTATGGCTTTTGGCTGGGAATGGAAATATGTTGTAACCTTTAAAGTAAAATAATCAACTTTTAATTTACGACTTGAATACGGGAAAGTGTTGTCAAGTTCATTGTATCAGTCACTCAAATTCCGTATGTTTTTCGTCTTACTTTATTTATAACAGTTGCTGTAAACCAACTTAATTTCGTGCACATATTGTTTTCACTGAAGCCAGCTGAGTTTCATAGTTGAGAAATTAATATATCAAACGCAAATATTCTCGTGTCGATAATGAAACCGGAAAGATAATGGATACGACGCAAAAATCAATCACGTGACAACAGCCCAGTAATCATTTTAATGATTCAATAATTTGCTACAATCGTTCTCGATCAAGCTATACTTAGTTCTTTTGTTTTGTTAACAATTTAAGGGTATACACCTAGCATCATTGACAGTGCCCGAACAGGTAGGCCTGTTGAAAACACAAATTTAAATGTTACGACGGATTAATATAACTTATTGCTTTTGCACATTAGAATTACGAAACCAAATGTCTCACATTTTGATTAAAGTTGTTTGCAATTTTTATAATATATAATTTGTTTACCAACGTTATAACTTGTGGAACTACAACGCTGGCAAGTCGGTAAATAGTATTCTGAAACCCATAACCAGATGCTCTGAAAATAGAAAGACGTCATCGGTAAAGGAATTTTATTACAGATAAACCATAGATAAAGTCATATTACCCTGAACTTACATTTGCACCATCTGCTTGCATTTGATTAAATGCTCAGGCGTGCAACTGTACCCGATGAGATACCATCTATCTTTATCAGCTTTATCAGGAAGTAAATTCTTTGCGTCGTTTTCCTTGACCTCAAACGCTTTAATTCAAATTTAAAGTATAATGCAGAAGGCTTGTTGTCAAGTTATTAGACCACGTGGCAAAGACTTGATATCCCCCAAAGTAAATGTACGTTAATCTTTTGCAATAACCTTTAACGATTAATTACTTTGAACAACACTGACAAGCGCTACAGCATTATTTTGAAGTTATATTATCCTTAAAATTGACCACTTTTTATCATAGTCAGGTAAGATGCTCAGACAACAATGTTATAAACACACGTCTTAAGAAATAACTTAAACTGAGATATTTGTCTTTTAACTAGATCGAAATGAAATTAAACATCACACAATATTTGTATCGGTTTGAACGGTTGGTCAAACACAGTTTTTGGCCTGGGGACTGAAAGTCCCCTAGGCCTAAGTTAGCATACTACATTTCAAACACTGCAGACAAGTTAACTGTGCTATGTGCGAATAACAACTGTAAAAATGCGCTATGCGAAAGTAGTGCAAGACAGACCAGATCAATCTTCTGTTTAAATGTCGCATATGATAAGATCATATTACAAATAAAAAGAGTACATCCAACTTCAAACGATTTCAGAAAGGTATATAGCTTACGGGCTGCATTACTTTTTTCTGTTTTAGAAATTAATGGGCTGTTAGCTGATTACGGAAGATAATCATATGCATATCACGGAAAAGTACGGATATTTACGGAAATTTACGGAAACGTACGGAGCTCGATATAAGAGTTTGTAGTTTGATTTTCAAATTTCCGATGTCTTTCATTGACAACTTTGATATTTACGAACGATTACATATATATTTACCTAAAAATAAATATCTAAAAAAAAGATATAATTTTCGTACTTCCCGAGAAGGAACTCACGTGATCAAAATACCCGCCATTTATCGAGGACGCTGCATGTCAAACCCAGTGAACGATTTCACCGATTACAACTACAAGGTAACCCAGAATCTTTTTGGTTTTCTCTGTTATACATTTGTACAGTACTGTATTTATA
>JAFMSR010001581.1:0-26563 GCA_022818135.1 Saxidomus purpurata
TTGCAAATACTGTAATTTAGGGTCATGGTTGAAGGTAAAGGTCACAGGGGCCTGAAGCTTTGACAATCTTGTTCTCTCTACATCTCCAAAACCCTTTCAGAGGTCGGTGGGTCAGAGGTCAAGGCCACTTCTGGAGGGAGTCTGGATGGGTTGAGGAAGACATATTATGTTTTTCTCAAAAACAGTTTTCTAGTTATTAGTATGTCTGTACCTGTGAAGTGAATTCTAATGGTAACATCTTTTCAGGAGAAACTTGAACAAGAGAAGAGACAGAGAGAGCAGCAGGTTATGTTACAGAGGACAGGTGGAATACGTCCAGAAGGTATGATGGGGCCACGACCAGGGGCACCAGGTATGGTTGGCATGCCGCCAGGAATGGCTCAAAGAATGGAGTCCCCAGTCAGGTATGTAAACAATGATTCTGATGTTGTTGCATGGTATTCATAAGTACATGAAATTAGTTTTCAACGTATTGGTGGCAAGTTATTTGCATTTGCTACCAGTGAAGATCATGGTCAACCGTCAGATAGGGACAGCCTGATCATTATCTGCATGGGTGGCTATTGAGTCAGTACCTTCTGAACAATTTAAAAGCACTGTTGAAATTGGAAGAGAGACACATCCACTTAAGGCGACACAAGTGTAACTTGCATTTGTAAATGAAATAATGGACTGAAGACTGTTTTCTATTTCATCATTCCAGGTGTTGGTATACTTAGATTTTGTAAGTATAATGATGAACATTTACAAACTGCCTGTCAGGATGGAGGAAGAGATGTTTTACAGAGGCAGTGACTATTTCACTGACAAGTTGGAATAAATTTATGAGGAAATAGTGAATGAGAACTGTCAGTTGCTGAAAGTACAGGCTTGAAATTAAGCTCTCGTTGATTCAGTCAAGTTTGAATCTCCAGATGTTCATGCAATACAATTATGTCATACATTCTGCTGTTTTGGTAAGGTATTGAATACATTTGTAGATTGTTCATTTATTCTTTGTCCATATTTTGTTTCAGACATCCAGGTCAGCCTGGTATGTTTGCTCCACCGGACATGCCTGGTATGAGACAAAGGATGCCAGGACCGTTGAGTCCGCACACGCAAGGACCACAGTCATTTGGTGCACCACCTGGCCCAATGCCACCTCCTAAGCCTCCAACCCCAGGTATATAGTTGTGCAAAAGTTACATTTAATGTAGTTACAGTACATTGGTAAGGTTTAATCTTATCACATTGACATGGAAGACTTAGTTTAATTTGTCATAGAGAAAGTGTAACCCATTTCTTTCATAGAAAATGTTAAATCATTGATTTGACATAGAAGCTGTAACCTGTTACTTTGGTACAGACATTGGAATGTATTCTTTTGACACAAGAAAAGTGTAATTCCTCTTTGATAGAAAAAGTGTAGGGTATGCTTTTGATGATAAAGTGCAATCTATATACTTGTTGAGGATCATGGACTGATAGTGAGTAGAATTCAGTAAGATACTGAGACTTGTCCCTGGTCACTGGGAGTCTGACAAAGTATATTGGTCATGTGACTTGTATATAAATGTTTTCCTGATATTCAGTTTTGTTTCATATTAAGAAAAGTATTTTGCCATATATTTGAATTTCAAATAAATGTTTTTGTTTTAGTTGACAATGCGCCAGACTCCGATAGACAGTATTTCCTGTATGAACACTGGCTGATGAAACACGGAGAATTCCTGGAAATGCAGGTCAAGTTCTTGGAACAACAGATACAGAAACAAAAGCGAACAAAGAAAGCTATCAATGCTAGAAACAGACAGGTATGGTTTCGTGTTTCAGTTGTCCTGGGTTCTCATTGCAAGATTATGATGTGTGAAGAATATGTAAGATTTTTTGGTTATCAAGACATAGATAGTTTTTTCCAAAAGATCTATTTCACATGCATTAACCCTTTGCAAATCTTTTACATAATTTTGTATTTTGCAGGCAAAGAAGAATGGACAGGAGATGCCGGCGCAGGATGTGATGGAGCTGGAACGAGCGAGTCAGGAGCAGGCCATGCTTCAGAAACAGCTGGAGCAGATGAGGAAGCAGAATAGGCAGCATCAGTTAGCCATTCAGGATTATAATACCAAAAAACAGGTATGTAGTATATGTAACTCTTTTATTGTTTGGTTGGGGAGGATGAAAGAAGAGAAATAGGAGCAGGTCATCATGACCCACAACCAGCTAGAATAGATGTGTTAGCAGATTAGGCAGTGTTTGATAATCATGCAGGATTACAATGCTAGAAACATGATGTGCAGTATAAGCCAGTCTTAATCTTGAGGTTGCGGGTAATGTGGGGAGGTGTGGAGGCTTATCTGATGCACTCAATGGTAAGTTGTTATACATGTTTGCAGAATCAAAATGGCAGGTCATACATCTTTTAATCCCATATTAGGGGAGGTTGGGAGCTTTACTGTACAGATTTATAGAATATAACCAAAAGTAGGAAATACTGCTTACTTATTCAGCTTGGAGGTGTGAGGTGGGAGCAGAGTCCACATGAGAATTGTAAAACGGAACAGTGGGTATGCAATGTAGCTCCCTAATTCTTTGCAACTTATAGATTAGAATGTGAAAAAAATTATATTTGGGTGAAAAAGTTAGGCTGAATATCTGCTTCAAAGAGCTTTTGTTGTGGTTTTGTTCTACTGCTTTGAAAGAATGAATTGCATCATGCCTTACTGAATGGTTTCAGGATCGGTTCAACCAGCAAATGGTACAGTCTGGTCAGGCATCACCAGTGATGGGTCCAATGCCTGTGGCATCCCCAGTTACTTCAAACATGCAAGGCGGACCAGCCATGCAGCGGCCCAGAATGCCAGGAGTACAAGGTCCTCCTATTAGAATGACGAGAGAAATGAGGCAGGAGTATGAACAGTATGTACACAATAGACTTCGACAGATGGGACCAGGAGTTCCCCAGGGAGTTCCACCAGGGGTTCCACCTGGAGTTCCACCAGGAGCACGCCCACCTATGATGCCGACAGCTCCTGGAGCATCCCCTCAACCTAGACTGGCGGCAAACTTCGGAGTAAGATACTTGTTCTTAAAATTGTTTTTAAAAATCTATAGTTGAAATCTGATACTGTCACAATGCATGCATTGGGCTTTGGATTCAAGACCTTAGGGTCACTGGTATGAGACAGAGTTGTGACAGTGTTTGGTAGCTAGCTGATTATCAAAGTTGATTCTCATTTTTGTTCCCTTTCTATGTCCTTTCAACATCTGGTAAATAAGTATATTTAATGGACAAATAAAGATTGAGATTAAAATCCAAAACTTAACTTAATATACACGTCTGGTATTTCTTAACCATTATTTTATACATTGTGTAGTTTTGATTTTACAAGTTGTGGCAAATTGTTAAAATTTTGAAAAATGTTGATGAAATGTGCTTGCATTGTTTACATACATGTGCATATGTATGTACATTTTGTGTGAAACAAACACAATTAGCAAGCATATATATCTATTTAGAAAACAGCATTGTACTGGCAACAAGGCAGTTTTGTATTATTGGATCTTTGAAGTTTTTGCCTGGTACAAGTTTGCCACTTTGCTTGATGAAAGAGAATTAATGCTATGTGTTGAAATATTTTTAGGACAACAACCCATTCAGTGACTCCTACCAGCATCAGGAGAAGATGGAAAAAATGAGAGAGAAACATGTGGACCAGACAGGTTAGAATAATTACTTCTAGTGCAGTTCTGGAGACTTAAATAAGTTTGAAATCCTAATTGAAATTTTTGTAAATTTTATTTTAAATGCTTACGTAGATAATGGAAATGAAACACTTGTTGGTTAGATTATATGTGACCTAAAAACCAACTTTTCTTTTCTGTAGGTGAAACCATTGAAGTACCTGTGGCCCCAGGTCAGCCTGTATTCGGTGACCATCGGTTCCCTGGTCCAAGGGAACCACATCCACATCCTGTAAGGTTCCCAGGTAAACCAATGGAAGGTCAGCATCCTCCTCGGTTCCCAGCCGGGCCAGTTGAAGGTCAGCAGGCTTGGATACAGCAGCAGCAGCAACAACAACAACAACAACAACAGCAGCAGTTGCAGCAGCAGCAGCAACAACAACAACAACAGAGGTTCCCAATGGAAGCAGTTGGCCCAAGAATGCCTGCTCCTGGTGCAGGGGGAGAAATGAGATTTCCAGGACCGGCTGGGCCCTTTCCACCCCCAGTTCCAACCCAGTCAGGTCACCAACCAATGACACAAGGTGAGAAGACACAATTTAATACTCGTATTTTGACTTACTGGGTTTCGTAAATTTTAAGTCTTAAACATTTTCATATGATATCCTCTATTTTATTTGGAACCAGGGACAGTAAATCTGATCACAATTTGTTTTTTCAAACCCTTCTTGGTGACAGTTTTTTTTTAGTCTTTTTGCAAATTTGTGCAGTGTAAGTTTGATAACTAATCTGTATAACAGAGCAAAAATCTTTGCATGATTCTGTGGTACATGAAAGCGTGCTGATTGCGATTGCTAACCATATAGAGTTGCATTTTAACAGTAGTTATTCAGAAGGTATTGCCATTTGTCGTGTGATTGAAATTACTAAACTGACCAGTCAGCAACAGCATGACCCACTAAAATTGACATTTTAACTATAACACTACTAAATTTCTCAAATGGACTTGCCCATCTGTCTGTTTAGGCTCTACCATTGGATATTCATAGGGGGTTCTTTGGTAAAAATTTACCTTCTCAAAGGGAACAGTGTAAATCAAAGACCAGACTGCATATATGTGTAGTCTGAATAGCATCTAAACTGGTTATGCAGGATGAAATAAATGTCTGATATATGGTTTGGGTTCAGTTGACTTCTTTTTGAAACAAATACAAATACTATAGTAACTGTTTGTATTCCAGACAGAACTACCTTTGTTTTTGCTACATGTATATCAGAACTTAGTTTGCCAAGCTGCCCATAACAACAGGCTTTGCTGAAATTTGCAAGCACTTTTTATGACGTTATAGAATTGGTACTTTTAACTTTGTACATTTAAGTGCAACGAGGTCTTAAATTTTTGATAGACATTAAAACCATGTTGTACTGATGGGATTAGTTATTATATAGGTCATAATGCTGGCAACTGAGTGATATGACGATCTAGTAAAATTGAATGAAAATAGGCAACAATATTAATCTAATATCTGTTTATGCATGAAACTAGAGTATCAGTGAAGTGTAAATGTAGATTTTTTATTACCAGGTTTGTACTTGTTACCTTAATAATTATGAGGTGAATAAAATATTGAAATGATAAATTGTCAAACATTTGTTTCTATCTGAGGGGAAAGGTTAAAAGAATTGCCAGATACTGCTCACATGTTTATGTATGGTTACTAATAAAATTTGAATTGCAAGACAGTCGTATCAGTTTGTCAGATAGGCTAAAAAATTTCAATGTAAAGTACAAAAGTTGCATGGAGGTTGCATTATGGGATGGTGTTTTTGTCTGTATGTCGAATGGGTGAAAAGGTAAATTTGCTTGATTTTGATTGGTTGAGCTGGCTGTTCCAGAAGTTAACCCACCTCCCCACACCTTGGATGCTGTGACTAGCACAACAGAAACGAAGGAAAAAACGAAGAAGAGAAAAAAGAAGAAAAAACCAGCCGATAGTAATTAATCCAAATTGTGACCTTTTTATATTGTAGTGTGCTTTTTACTGACACTTTGAGTTTGCTTTTCAAAATGATTGTGTAATTCTTTGCTTAGAGAGTGAACTATATATTGTTCAGTGGGGTAGAAATTATGTGTATTCATATTTCTAAACAGAAATTTCAGTCAAAAAAGTTTTAAGGGTTGAACAAAATATGGGATGGAAATTTCTGTTTTGAATTGAAAAATGGATGTCTTGCATACCAGCTTTCAAATACATGTATTAGATACTGGAAACATATCTGATGCATTTATTTTACAAGGTGATTAATTTATTAATATTTAAAACCTGAACTTTGTAAGCTGACAATAATAAGAACAATTGAAAATTTTGTTTCTTAGAGCTATTCAAATTTGATATGAATCACATTGTTATACTGGTATGCAAGGCAGCCAAGACAGCTTACTATAGAGGATTGCACTGTATAAAAGTCCTAACATCTGGCTATATACAAATCGTACAAAGATCACAACATAATAATGAGATCAGTGGTTTTCGTAATTGTTAGTTATAGATTTCTCAGTGCAATCAAACTATATCGGACACAGACGTCAAAGCTTACAGACCTGTTACTCTCTTGTTTGGCTCCTGTTTTGCTCTTTTTCAGATATTTTAAACTCTGTAGAGAGCCGTCACTAAAATAATCACATCAATGAAAATAAATGAAATAGTTTTCATCTGTTTCTGCAGTGTATGGTCACCTATTTCTTGCCTTATTATAAAAACTCTTCTGATTTAGTTTTTAGACATTGTATTATATAACACGTGTTGTGTTCCCATCCAGTATATGCAGTCAAGGTATATGCCAGGTCTTCGTGTGTTCTGTCTGATTTCTCTTTTAAACACAAACCATGAGGAATTAATTTGATGGCCAGAATTCTCTGTTTTGCCACATGTTTTTGGAATGCGTTTCGGAAAATGTTAAACTAATTGGTAAAGAATAACAAGGTCAATTGATAGTAAAGTTTGAAAATTATGGTTGAAAAAGGTGGAGAATCAAGCCAAACAATGATATGAATGAAACTACTTTGTTCCTTGTTTAAAGCCATTAACTTATGAAAAAAATAGTTCCTATGGCAGTTGTTTTTTAAGTTACAAAAAGATCCCTTTTAGGAGAAAATTATTTCCTTTCTGTTTAAGTAGGTTTCACTAAAGTCACAATGCCACACAGTTTGAAGAGCACCTTCTATTGTTTGCATCAGAGATAGCAAATTGATTTTGTGTATTTGTTGTATAATATCTTATTATTTTGTTCACCCCTATTTACATACTTATTCTTTTTCTGTATATTTTGTTCTTGTTTGCATTTAGCATCAAATGAATGTTTGGGGTTTAAAAGAAAAGGTTAGATTAGGTAGGGAATAGCCACTAGAAATACAGTTGAAAATCAAAGTGATGAAAAGACTGAAAGTATGTTTTGAACAACAGTTACTGTGAAACCTTTTAAATCACGGGCAATCTTTAAGTGATAAAAATTACAGATGCTACTCTGAAATTCAGAAAACTATTTATTTCGAATTTGTTCCAGTATTATTTTCTTGCAGTTTAATTGTGCAAAGAAGAGTTGCTAGAATTTCTGCTTTAACAGAGAAGAATGTTTGTGCAGAGAGCTCCCTTCGTTAATATATAATGCATTAAGAATATTGCTCATTTTAATGAGCTTGGGTTGGACACAGGTGGATAAAAGTCATGTTCATTTTAAGAAATAAGAATTAAAAAATGAAAGAAGTTGAATAAATTAGCGTGTCCAAATGGTTTTTGAACCCTACCTGACTTTTTGTGTGAGATAGTTTGCAGTTTTATCTCCTATAAGCACTGGTGTTTCCCAGGTACAATGGTTAGGTAAACTACCCACCTGTGCATAACTGAAATATTGTTTATTATTTTGAAGTTGGTTTTGGATGAGACCTTCGGGTATGAAAAGGAAGAGGTGAGAAAGGAGTAATATTCTAGTACCTACTGAGGCTGTATTGATGCTTTACTGGGTGTGTCAGTTTGAAAAGAAATTTGTGTTCAAAAGTTATAATTAAAACAAACAGTCTTTGTTAGATGAGTTATATCCTGTGTTTTTTTAGAGATTGATTTGTTAGATGTGAAAGTGGGCTTGTTTGACACCTGGCAGTAAACAGATAAAAATTGTATTCTCTCATACAATTCATCACGATTGTGTAGATTTTGCATACTCTGTATTACCTGGGAAAAAATCATAAAATATAATTCATTCTTTCTTGTTAGATGTTTTCATGAATTAGATGTTTACTGTTGAAAAAAAACAAGACAGTGTACCCCATCTGCTAATAAAACAACTTCTGATGTAAGTTATTAGAAAAGCACTAAAACATGTAAAATGTATACAACATTTGGTGAATAGTTGTTTAACATGTGTCTCCATTGAAGTAAAACAGTAAGTTTCAGCTTAAAAGTAGGATGAAAACATATTGCACATATAATATTCTAACCCAAATTGTAACCTATTTTAATGGTTAAAAGATAAATATTGTTACATGTAACAGTTGTATTATTACTACATGTATATGATTAGGTTGTAACACCAAAATGAACATTTTTTAGGGACAGGATCTGTGTCAGTCCAGCCTTACCCTTTTATCCAGCTAAATTCTATGTTATATATCTTTTATTAAGTTTTGACATTACCACTTATTGTTCATAGGGGTATTTATGAAAAGTTTGGCTTTGTGGCACTGATTTTGTTCCTTACAGTGACTATTGTTATTCATATACTGTTACTTTGCATGAAAAAACGTATCACGCAGCATGTTCAAATGTGTATTCCACTGACACCTAATACAGTTCCTTCCAAAAGTTCGGAGATGTCACAAGATTTTGATGTATTTTGAAGTTGGTATGTGAGAGCATTGCCGATCTGAATATATGTTTAATGTAATCATCATTCATTGTGTTTAAAGATAGAAGTTCGAAGAAATTCTTGTTATTTGGTTGGGATTTTAATTTCAAAACACAATGTTTGTAAGCTTATGGAGTGAACTGTATTAGTCTCTATTGTATAAGTGTGTACTGTACCTTTTAAAGCCTGTTTAAGCTGTTTTCAACATTTTAAGAAAATTAGAATGAACAGTAACTGTTGAAAGTGGCTTAGTATGGGGCAGTTTTCAAAGACAATTTCGTGTTAGAGTCAAAATAATGAATACACACATTCAGTTTGTACTTATGGCCGTATACCTACTTATGGCCATATTTATTCAATGATAAAATGAAGGGACACATTATTTCTTAATTCTCTGCGCTAGCTTTTACTGTGAACTAGAACATGTTCATTTTGAAGTAGTTTCCAGAGACTTGGTATCAACATCGAAAGTTGAATTTCTCATTTAATATACAATATTTTTTCATGTTTTTTTCACCCATGTTGTGGGTGTGACTGAAAAAAGTTTGGAGAAAATTAAAACTGTAAACCATTTGAAATACCTTTTGCATTTCAATTATATAGTCATAAATCTGTGATGAAGCATTTGTCTAATGGACCAAAGAATTAAAGATATGGGGCATTTATTAATGATTCAGACATATCTCTTGATCAGGGAAAAGAACAGGATAAAAATCAGTTCAGATATTAGTTTGTGACAGTAATTTTGGATTCTTTATATATTTAGAGGAATAGTGTAGAGATGAACATGTGTTTGCAGATGTTATATGGTAACCGTTATGTTGTTAATTTTCAGGCTCACAGCCACCGACAAGTCAGCAGGCCCAGTCTAAACCACCACCTATGCAGTTCAAGCCCCAGGATGAGACAGAGAGAAGGATTATGGAGATATTGAGTAACAGTGCCAACATGCAACGGGGACAGTCTCCGGCCATGGCCACTTCTGCACAGTCAACCACATCAACACAAAGTCCAGTGGTAAGTGGAATTGTTCCTTTATTAGATAACTGTACCATGAAATATTAGAACTTCACAAAATGTTTGCAGTTTATGTTGTTCACTTTTACTTTTGACATGCTACGGTCACACTATTCTGAGGACCTGCCTCAATTGCTGACATTCAATTGCTAAATCTCTCACTGATGGAAGGTTATAGGTTTGAATCCTTCTCCTGACTTGAACTACCACCCAAGAAAGTTTCTTGCAGAGGACTGAAGTCTAGTACAGACCTTCCAAGGGACAATAGTTAGGTTTTCTACCTTCTTGTAAATGACTGAAGTACATGTTTAGACAAACTTATAAACCTTAGAAAAAAAGGTTATAATTTTGGACTCTGCCACTGTAGACTCATTATAAGGTACATTAATTGAGTCAGTTTTTGGTTTACTCTGCTGTCTAATTAGAAGGTTACTTGGCATTTAGAACACATAATCTTAAAGTAAGTACAGTGAAGAGGACTGAGGGTGTGCAGGACACATTCAAAATGTTTCTATTTTATATTTCAGACTACATCAGGTGAAGGTCAAATGAATATAGCTCAAGTTGAAGGTCAGCAAGCAGCATTAATCTCTCAGAGTCAGGTTGCTTCACCGGCAGTTCAAGGTCAAATACCTCTTGTGGCACCTGCTAAGGTGAGTAATTCTGGGACATTTTGGGTCTAAACGGAGATACATTTAGATATTTTCATTACTTGGAATAAATTTTGACAGAAAAAGGGGTTGCAGTTAAGCAGTTTTGATCAAACTGTGGAAATGTGTATTACTATATTGAGTTGATGCCCCAGTTTCAGTTGAACTACTTCCGAAACACAGGAGTAATTGCCATTTAAAAATTGAATGCAAAATTGCCATGACAGTTTTGTTAGGTCAAAATTGCCCAATTTGTCTCTGGAGCCATATCTACCACATTGGTAATGCAATTTCAATCAAACTTTGTAGAAATGTTTATTGTTGATGTCCCTTGAGTTTTAGTTCTTCAAAAGAATAAAGGTTATGGCCTGAAAATTGAATGCAAAATCATCATGCCTTGGTCACGAGATGGCCTGGTGCATTGAGGGAGGGAGAATGATGCATTTTGGTTGTAGACATATAGATAATACAGTGTGCCTGTATGACGGTATGCTCTAAACTAAAGGTCATATTTGTCAAGGCTAACATAATTATGTGAAAGGAATGTACTTGTTTAGATTTCTTGTCTATTCTTCCAGTTTTGTGTATGTATTACTGAAAATCTATGTATTTTAGACACCACCAGCTCCAGGCAGGCTGACTCCAGGACAAGGAGGGAGACTTACACCAGGTTCTCAGGGCAGACTTACTCCAGGTCAGCAGGGAAGACTCACACCAGGGTCACAGGGTAGACTAACACCTGGTTCCCAAGGCAGACTTACCCCAAGTCAGACAGTTGGTGTTCAGTCTCCAGGACAACAAGTACAGTCACCTGCTGGGCAGTCATCGCCTGCTGGGGTGGCCCTTGATCAGATTGCCTCTCAAGCTTCACCTGCAGGACAGAGTCCATTAGGAGGACCAGCAGTTTCAGTTCCCTCCCCAAGAGGTCCAAACCAGCAGGTCAGTACACATGTTCCTGCTCCGACTTTAACCACAGTCACAACTGTGACAACACAGTCAGTTCATGCAGGAGCCCAGCCTGTCATAACTCAGCAAGGGAGCCAGGTACTCACATCTCCATTGGTCCAGCAGCCATCATCAGCACCACCATCAAGTCAAACTTTGCCAGTTTCTAGTCAGTCACTACCAGCTCAAGGACAAACAGTATCATTATCTTCAGCTCAAAGTAACATTCCAATATCAAGTCAAGAATTGCCAGCACATACATTGCCAGGCGCTTCACATCCAATACAAGGCCAGATTAGACCAATTCAAAGTCAACCTGGAATACCTACTAGTCTTGCAGGTCATCATGCAGTATTGCATGGTCAGGTCACTGGTCCAGGTCAGAGACCAACCTTGCCCGGACAAGATCCAGGCATGCCAGGGCAGCTAAGGCACCCTGCTTTTGCAGGTCAGCACCCAAGATTTCCAAGGCTGCCACCAGGACATCTTGCCCAGTATCCCGCTCACATCCGACACTTCATGCAGCAGAGGGGAGAAGCCCCCCAGTTCCCTCCAGGACTCCCGCCCTATGATGCCTTGCCAGGCCAGTCGAGAACACGTCCACCTATGTTGCCCCACTGGATGGCACCAGAAGCAGCTGGGGCTGCAGGCACTGCCCCAGCTAGAAGATCACCAAGACCTACTGCTCCAAATCTAGGACCAGGTCCTAGGATGGGTGTGCAAGCTCATCCCAACTTTCCTCAGGGAATACCAAGTAATATGCAGGGTGCAGGACTTCCAGCTGTAGGTAAAGAACAACCAGTTCAAGGACATCAGACACAAGAAGCTGGTGTTGTTCCTACATTACCTATGCCGGGGGCTCAATTGCAACAGTCAACTCAGAACACGAGAGCAAGTGTAACAATTCCATCAGGAACAGCAGAGAACATTCCTAGCACAACAGTAGCAAGTCCAGTACCCACAAACAATTCTCCAGCTTCCACTGTACCTGGATCAGGTACAGAAACTAGCCAGTCTCAGTCTTTACAAGAATCAGGTGGGTTTCAGTCTATCCAAGTTGGTCCAGTTTCGGAACCAATGCAATTCTCAGAAGAAGCAGTGAAAACCTTGCCAACACAGAGTGTATCAGCCAGATCTTCAGGGCCAACATCTGTATCAGATGCAACAAATGTGAAAATAGAGTCAGAATCAGGAAGTGCAGAATCTGGTGATGTGCAGGCAAAAGCACTATTTACAGCTAAAGAAGAGGTAGGAAAAGAGGCTGAAGGAGAGAAGTCTGAAAACAGAACAGAGTGTGCAGATGGAATTCATTGTGGCACTCCTCCTCCAACTGGTGAATGTACAGATGGAATGCATTGTGGTACTCCACCTCCTCCAGAATGTACAGATGGAATTCATTGTGGTACTCCACCTCCTCAAGAATGTACAGATGGAATTCATTGTGGTACTCCACCTCCTCCAGAATGTACAGATGGAATTCATTGTGGTACTCCACCTCCTCAAGAATGTACAGATGGAATTCATTGTGGCACTCCTCCTCCTACTGGTGAATGCACAGATGGAATCCACTGTGGAACTCCACCCCCTACCGATGAATGCACAGATGGAATCCATTGTGGAACCCCACCACCTCAGGAATGTACAGATGGAATTCATTGTGGTACTCCACCTCCAACAGGTGAATGCACAGATGGAATACATTGTGGAACTCCACCGCCTACTGGTGAATGCACAGATGGAATCCACTGGGGAACTCCACCCCCTACAGATGAATGCACAGATGGAATCCATTGTGGAACCCCACCACCTCAGGAATTTACAGATGGAATTCATTGTGGTACTCCACCTCCTACAGGGGAATGCACAGATGGAATCCATTGTGGAACCCCGCCACCTCAGGAATGTACAGATGGAATTCATTGTGGTACTCCACCTCCTACAGGGGAATGCACAGATGGCATCCATTGTGGCACTCCACCCCCTACTGGGGAATGCACAGATGGGATTCACTGTGGAACCCCT
Organism: Saxidomus purpurata; assembly: GCA_022818135.1. Taxonomy (NCBI): domain Eukaryota; kingdom Metazoa; phylum Mollusca; class Bivalvia; order Venerida; family Veneridae; genus Saxidomus; species Saxidomus purpurata. Next base: position 13,203 of record JAFMSR010001581.1, read on the forward strand.
CCGCTTCCAAAGTGTACAGATGGAATACACTGTGGTACACCACCACCTCAGGAATGTACAGATGGAATTCATTGTGGTACTCCACCTCCTACAGGGGAATGTACAGATGGAATTCATTGTGGTACTCCACCTCCTACAGGGGAATGCACAGATGGAATTCACTGTGGTACTCCACCTCCTACAGGGAAATGCACAGATGGAATCCACTGTGGTACTCCACCTCCTATAGGGGAATGCACAGATGGAATACACTGTGGTACTCCACCTCCTAATAGTGAATGTAATGATGGAATCCACTGCGGTACTCCACCTCCTACAGGGGAATGCACAGATGGAATACATTGTGGAACCCCACCCCCTACAGGGGAATGCACAGATGGAATGCGCTGTGGTACTCCACCTCTTATAGGGGAATGCACAGATGGAATACACTGTGGAACCCCACCCCCTACTGGGGAATGTACAGACGGAATCCACTGTGGAACCCCGCCACCTCAAGAGTGTTCAGATGGAATTCACTGTGGTACTCCACCTCCTACAGGGGAATGCACAGATGGAATTCACTGTGGCACACCACCACCACAGGAATGCACAGATGGTATACATTGTGGAACACCACCTCCTAAGGAACAGTGTGCAGATGGTATGCATTGTGGTACACCACCACCAAAACAGGACGGAGAACCATCATCCAATGGAGACACCTCATCTAGTCAAACTCAACCACTGTCCATCGTTACTACTAGTCAAGATGAACCCCCACCACTTCAGTCTTCCCTGCTCTCACCACAACAGATGGCAGTGCATGCAGATCACCCATACATCACCATATCATCTAATCCGCCTGCATTGAAACCTACACCAGTTGTAGCCACAGCTGCATCAACGAACATAAATCCTGCCACAGATTCTCACTCACATCCAATTGCAATAACATCCACAACCATTCTATCATCGGAAGGCAGTGCCTTCAAGAATCCAGTGGTAGCAAGAAAATCTCCTGAGGCAGAAAGTGCAGTGGCCCAATCTTCACAGATTGAGGGACAGCTTGCAGCAGATACAAAGTCGGCCAAAATTGACTTGGGGCAACTTGGTGTGGTTAAACCAGAGCAAGTTGAGACAACAGATACATCAGCCATGCAAAGTGACCCAGTGAAATTACCCATGCCCTCAGATAAACTGGATTCCAAAGAAGTTAAATCTGAACAAGGAACACCAGTTGTTGATACGGGGAAAATGCAGCACACAGCTCAGCAGCAGTCGTTTCATTCGAATGTTTCCACAGCTACTGTGAAAGAAGAGAAACTAGACATTTCAAACCAAGTAGCAATTCAGTCAGGTGGGCCTTCAGAGGTTGCAACAACTGTGGCTCGAGAAGTAAAGGATTCAGCTGCTCCTGGTCAAGGTCCCAACGTTTCAGTGCAACAGACAGCAACAGATATGTCTGCTGAATTGAAGACATCATCTGTAGCAGAGAGTATTCACTCTGTTACCCCTGCAACAGTATCACAGGCACAAGTGGGTGTAGTGCCAAAACCAGGGGAGCCATTGACTGCCCCTGCACCAGAGATCGGGCCACTAACAGCTGTGCCAAGACCGCAACATTTTGGCCCTTTACCTTCATTACCATCTGATCCATTGCAGAGACACATGCAACCAAATAGGCCAAACAGATTCTCACATCCTGTACCTTCACAAGGAGGAAGGTTACTGTTTACTCCAGATCAAAAGCCACAGCCAGGAGCCAGTAGTATGTCACATCCTTCAGGTGTTCCAGATATGAGACACAGATTCCCAGGTCATGAAGCTTTTGCTCTTACAGGTCCAAGGGCTTTTCAGCAATCAGCTGGTCAGATAAGACCAGGTCAACCTGAGTTTGTGCCACAGGTAATGAATCGACCAGAATTCAGGAAGAGGGCACCAGGACAAGAAGCGAGAATGCAGTTACCTGCTTCAGAGGGAATGGTGCATAGCGGACTAGATCAAGGTTTGAGACAGAGGATGCCTGGACCCCGGCCACCTGGTCAGATACCAGGGTTCCCAGGGTTTGATCAAAGGTTTCCTGTTTCTTCAGAGGGGCGTGCTGAAGATTCAAGGTACGTTTTACAGGATCCAAGATACTCTGTGCCGGGAAGTCAAGAACAGAGGTACTTTATGCAAGATCCTAGACAACCATTCCCTGGTCAGATGGGTTTGAGACATCCATTTTATCAGCAGAGACCTGGCATGCCAGGAATGCCAAGAGGACACTTTCTGGAGCATGCATTGCCACCACAAGCCCAGCCTAGACCACCTTTCCCTGGAATGACTGCACAAGTGCCACCAGTGTCAGAGACCACTCTTTCAGTTGCATCAGGGCAAACTATGATAAAACAAGAACCTATAATTAAGTCAGAGCCAGGAGTGAAGCAAGAACCAGTGGTGAAACAGGAACCAAAAGGTCATGAAGAGACTCATGTTATGCAAGCATATAATCAGGGAACCAGTAAAGGAACAGACTCCGGGCCTAATAATATTGTAGCCCAGCGTGCAACCATGGGACCATCACCTGATGCAAGAGCTGTGCCTCAGCCAAGCCCCCGTCCAAAGTCGCAAACACCACCTTCAGCAGGTGGCCATTCTGCCCATTCAGGAAGTAACAGATCAACACCTTTGTCAAGACCACCAAGTGTGCAACGCCAGTCTCCAGGTGCATCTGGTGGTAGTCAAAGAAACTCACCTGCACAGGCTTTGTCTCCAGGGCACTCGGTATCAGCGCCATCTCCAGGCCATTCTATTCCTGCTCAGTCTCCAGGTCATGCTGTTTCAGCACAGTCTCCTGGTCAGTTAAATGCAACCCAGTCACCAGCTCATTCAGTTGTATCTGCTTTGCAATCACAAGATGAACTACAGCTTCCATCTGTGTCGGCTACTTTTGCAGCAGCTGGAATGATGCGACTTGGAGAAATGGCTGGTTCCCCTCAACAGCCGTACCACCCTGCAGCTGGACCTATAGTACCGGGCTCTGCCGGTCCAGGTGCTGCATTTTCTTCAGTGTCATCTATTGTTCAAGCAGTATCAACAGTTTCATTTCCACCTCTTCAGGGTCAAGCAGTGTCGACTCAGTGTACAACACCCACTGAAGTGTCATTACCTCCAAGTACCTATGTAAAGACTGAAGGTGTGGGAGCATCACTTAGTGGTTCTTCAGCATCCACTCAAACTCCTGTTCATAGTCGACCAAGCCTGGTTTCAGTTCCACAAGGTGTTCAAGTATCATTGCAACACTCCTTGCCAACAAGTCAGGCTATGTCAGGACCACATACTGCACATCCAGCCTCTCATCCTTCGGTAGCTAGTCAAAGACCTTCACCATTACAGTCACCACAGCAGGAGCCTCAGGGGCCAGCAGGAGCCCATGGTCCACCCCCAGGACCAAGGCCATATGGTCCACAGACAACAGTGCCCACAACCTCGTCAGCTCCTCATCCACCGAGAGCACGCGGACCTCGACAACAACCGTCACATGCACAGCAACAAAGATACACACAGCCAAGTAACTTGCCGCCACATCTAGCTGGTATGTTGTCCATGAACATGAGACCTAACAAGAGTATGTATCATCAGCAACAAGAACGTGCCATGGGTCCAATGCCTCACATGAGGTTTCCTCCAGGTCATCCCATGTCTGTGGCACCAGGAGCCCCAAGGGCATTTCCTATGCCAGCTGGTCATATTCCAGGGGAAGCCATGACAACGTCCTCAGGGATGCAGCAAATGTCACCTACCACAAGACACCCAGTTATGATGCAACATCCAAATATGGCAGGAATGAGGCACCCAGGCATGAGACCAGGAGTTCCCATGGGACACCCAATGTCGCAGATGCACCCTGGTCAAATATCGCCGACAAGTCCTCATCCAGGAGCAATGCACATGCCAACATCGAGTATGGCTATGATGGGACCACCAGGAATGCCACACATGTCAGTTGCTCAACAGTCTGGAGAGTTGCCTTCGCCAACACATAGACCTGGGGCTCCACCGACTCCAGGCTCGGTACCCTCAACTCCATCACCGACCCCAGTGTCATATCCTCATGGAATTATACCTCCAAATTCAGCAGGAATGGTCCAAGTATCAACTGCACCGGGCTTCCCTGGTGAGGTTCATAAGAGACCACAGTTCCCATTTCACAGAATGCCAGGACCTCACAGGATGCCATTTGATCCCAGAATGCAAATAGATCCCAGGATGCAAATGGATCCCAGGATGCAAATGGATCCCAGAATGCAAATGGATCCCAGGATGCAAATGGATCCCAGGATGCAGTTTAATTCAAATGTAAGACAAGGTTCTGAAGAAAGACAACAGCCACCTGGAATGGGCCCTAGATTTCCCCCAGGGTTTCAATTTCCAGGGATGCCTGATGGAAAACCAGGTAGTGGGCCTGAGCACATGAGTCATAGTCAGTTTGACGAGGCAATGAGAAGACTGATGCCAGGTCAAGGCCCACATGCAGCTATGACCTCATTGCCAGGGGTACCTCCAAGAGGTGCTCAACAGGTACTTGGCCAGAATTCACAGACTCTTAGTGCTGCATCTACACCAAGTCCAGTCACTATGGTCAAACAAGAACCAACAGGTACTGACTACTTTTGTTGCTTTGTAAATTTCATGTAAACAATGTCACACTTTTCTCTTGATGACATTTTAAGATACAGAGAAACTAATCTAAGAACATGTGTACTGATTGTTTGAAGTCATGAAATGAGGTTGCAAAATAGTTTTTAGACCAGTCTCAAATTTGTGTATTCTGATTGGCTTTATGAATGTGGGTTTTCAAAACTGCAATCAAAAACTAGAAATTTTGGACTTACTATAGACAAAAGTTTCATTACTTAAGGAAAGTATATTTTATACATGATTGATGTTGTTCATCTCTGATTTACATGAGAGTTATTTAATTCCTTGTGACATACTAGTCAAACTAAACTAATTAAGTATGGTTTTACCTTGATTTTAACAGAAATGCCTTCGGGTTTGGATCCAGCAACAGCAAGTCAGAATGCACTTCTGAAGAGATTACTTGCCAAAAGCAATGCTGCTGCCGCTGCTGCTGCAGCTGGTCATACAACACCACAGTCGGACAACTCAGAGGTAGAGTTAAATACATGCTTGTTACATGTGATCACAACCTGCATATAAGTTCTTAGTTTATCTTGTATTTCATAGAGCAAAAAATGATAAATATTAGTTTGCACAGCAAAAAAGGTTATGGCTTGTATAAATTGTATAAATGTTATATAATGTGGGCTTCTTTTTTAATAAGGTTTGTAAATACCTTTGAGAAGACAAATCTGGGGTTTAAGTTATGATGCCTGCTTGTAAATGATTGTAATACAGCTGAAATATGCATTAAACCCCAAGAATGAGAAATGAAAATATGTTTTCCTACGGATAGTTAATTAAGGCTCTTCAAGGAATTAATCACTATGCCTCAAGTCTAAGACTTGTGAATTTCTAAAATGGACAGTTTTGACAATACCGTTTGTCTAGAATCTTCGAATGTATGTGGAAAAAGCCTGCTTTCAGAAGGGAAGGGATTAAATGGGGGGGGGGAATATCTGTGTTTCAGGCAACACGACCCTACCTGGTGTAACCCCCTGTCCCTAGAGTTTTTTTTCTTTCAAACCAAAACAAAAAAATAAAAAAGGGCATAGAATACTAGTATGTGTGAACGTACATACAGATTTTGCTAATTTTCCAGGATTCTAATGATTTTCCTAACATTCAGTTGACCCCAGAACAACAACGTCAACTTGAGGAGATAGAGAAGATGCCACTTACCACAACAAAGCGTCAACTGTCAGACTCTGGGTCGCTACTGGATTCTAACGATCCCGATATTGGTGAGTAAAGTTTTAGAAAATACATTCCTTAGTAAATCACTTAAGCCTTGCTGTGGTGGGGAAGTGGTAGCGCGTTGCCTCAGGATCAGAGGGGAGGGTCCAGGGTTCGATCCCCATCAGTGCTATGGTGGTTGTGTTCTTAGGAAAGACTTAGATATTTCCACATTGCCTCTCTCTTCCAGATTGTTTTCATCTGGAATTAATACTTGATCGCGATTAATACAAGAGAATAAAGAAATTAGTATATATAAGCCTTGGTGTATGAAAACAAATGATTTTACATTTAGTGACATAAGGAGAAGAGAAAGAGCACTTGTGTAATTACAATTGCATTATTTTTAAGCCAATAAAATCTCGTGTGCTCTTAATCTGCAAATCCCAGGTCAGAATTTAATCATTCTTCACAGAAGTGATAAGTACCATGCCTTAAGTTGTGCATGTTCAATAATTAAAGCATCAACTGTTACATAAATTTTATATACTGTGTCAGTGGGGTGTTCAGGGGGTATTCATCACCTTCAGTGATAGTTCTAGTTTATCCAGGTTTCTGTTATATGTACTCTGTTCTAGAAGCCAAGAGAAATGAATTTGAAAGACGTAGAAAGGAAATGGAAGATGCTCGTAGAGAGAAGCGGAAAAGTTCAGACGGAACACCTAGAAAAAGAAAAAAGAAGAAAGACGCGTTAGAACAAGAAAAATTGCAAGCACTGCAAGTTGCTCAGGCTCAGGCACAGGGTCAGGGTCAAGGTCCACTACTTGGACCTTTTGATCCACAAAATCTTGACAAAGTTCCTGGTTTGGAAAGCCTTCCCATGGGGCTAGTAACGACAGAGAAAGAGAAAAAGAAGAGGATCCGAAAAGCCAAGAAGGACAAAGTGGCAGCAGAAGGAGCAGAGAATGTGGATATTATAATGGAAAACTTTAATCAACAGCTGAAGCAGTTGCCCGCTGTACCTCTGGTAGAACCAGATGTAGGCCACACAAACACAATTTGCTCACTTGCAGGATCTGCCTCGGATGTTAATGGTAAGTATTTTTAATCATAGATTGCTAAAATCTTTGTAAAAGATAGGAATGAATTTTAGCGTTGACCTTTTCATACGCCGGAATGGACATATTATGTTGTGACGCTGGTCGTCCATCTGCCCCTTGGCAATTTCTGTGTGGAGTCATATCTATCACATTGGTAATGCAATTTCATTACTTTGTGGAAATGTTTATTAGTAAATAGAGTTGAAACTGTTGAGTTCCAATTGAAGCACAGGATCAATAACTCTTGGAAAATTGAATGCAAAATCGCATGATACTGTCCTTGGTCACTAGATGACCTTGTGCATGGGAGGAGGGAGAAATTTTTTTAACTTTCCTTTTTCCCCGGTATGTGCCAGATGCAGCAAAAGCCCACACTAATAATAGCATGTCCTTTATGCATGTAATATTATTATGGCTACTGTCCTACTGACAGCTTTTGTTACTCCAGTTACTATCATGATGGCAAGTTATTTATGGCATGTAATGTCCTATTGGCATGCTCATACCGGTTTCAAAGTTGAAAAAAACTCAAATATTTCTCTTTTCTCCAGTTTCATTCATTACTCTGGATGCACTCAGCATATTGTGTTTTCAATTAATCTTTGATAAGTTGTTTCAATGGTTGTTTCAATGGTTGTTTCAATGTGTGTGTTTATCTATGACATATTCTGTCTGACACAGGTGACAGCATCTTGACCGGAGACTTCGGTGGTACCAAGATGGCTGACGAGTTCACAGATTTCTATGATGAACTGTTGCTTGGCAAAATTTCACCTACGGTGCTAGCCAGGGATCTAGCAGAGAGGCGGAAACAAGCTGCTGAGACAAAGCCTGACCTTGCAGGTAATATAATGTATAATAATGAGCTTTTTTAATCTCCAGTGTTATAAGTGCAGAAATATTTACAAATTGCCAATATTTACCGGCATGATGTGTGTACATGACTAGACTGAATTTGTTAGTCTAAGAATACTATAAAGGGAATGTTAGCCAGTATAGTGTGATAGGGAAAAGTTGTGGTGTAGGGGAGGAGCTTCTTACCCTGAGGTCGTGGGTTCAAATACTGGCAATGCTCAGCATTTGACTGCGACTTCCTCAAACTCTTCTATTGGCCCAAGTACTGGTCAGAACCCCAGTAGTAATCAAGAGTTGTTGATATAAGTTGCAAGAACTTGTCCTACAATTTATGTAAAGTAAACAAGTTTATACTAAAATACAGTGCATCATGTCCTGATTCCTCTAGTTGCCCTGAATGAAGTAGGTCATAGTTTGTCTATCAGATTAATGGGATTTTCAGAGTAACGTTCGAAACAAATGATAAGAATATTATAGATGATTACTAAATATACAGGATTGACAGAGGATCAGAAGAGATACCGTATCATGATGGACAGTATACAGAATGAAGGTCAGAGGTCGTCGCCACCGTTTGGTCTTGCTGGGCTTGGACCAACTCGAGGTAGCGTACCAACACTTCCACCAGCCCCAAGAGTTGCACCAAGAAGTAGAATTCCAAAGTAAGTACACATACCATTATAAATTTTGGACAATTCATCAAAAACGTGGGCCATTACTTCAGAAATCTTAATATTTTGAGTATTAGGTCAAAAGTTCATTAAGCGAAAGTCTTCATCAAGCTAACATGTGTAATGGCAGCTAACATGACATTAACTTGTAAAGTAACGTCAGATTGTCATAGCTAGATTGCATGGTAAAATAATATTTCTTCTTTTACTAGAGCTTCCGGTAGTCCAGATTCTATAATATCGTCATCCTCACCGGAAGCTGGTTTTGGTGAGGAGAAACCAGATTTCCCCATGCTACGCCCCATAGAACCTGCTGGACAGGATGAAGAGACTCGTACTTCACCCACTGTACCACTTTTACAACCAGTACCAGTCAAATTCCCACCATTCCTGATCAAACAGGAGAACCAGACTGAAATAGAGACTTCACAAACAGATTTAAAAACACCTTTGAATGTTCAAATCCCAGCACAGAAAGGAAAGCAGGAGCTTGACTCTGCATTATCTGCCCTTGCTTGCAAAGAAAACCGTGACATTGACCCCATGACAGGGCTGCCAAGGTCATCCAAGGACACAGCAGAAGATGCAGAAGTTTCTGTGACCTTGACGTTGTCAGCAAAAGCAGCAGAAGACATTGGAGGTGTCCTGTCAGCTATTGCAGATCTTCTAAAGATTGCAGCACCACCCACATATGAGGAGAGCAGAAGTCCATCACCAGAACAGTTTAAATCTAACCTAAAACGTAAGTTAACATTTTACATGAAGGGATTGAAGCAGTGCTCTGTCTAAAACATTAAAGTGAAGTTTTAAGCCAAAAAAAATTATTTGATGAAATTTTTTAAGATGATCACCTAGCAAACAGTTGCAGTTTTGATTGACACGAGAAAAACAGGTACTTATGTGCAATGTTTTAAGTCAAAATATTAAGAAAACTGCAAAGTACAATACTCAAACATTATATTTATATTAGTATTTGAATTTGCTGTGTATTTTCAGACAAAGAGGAAGTGTTGAAGATCCATTCCTTGTCAAAAACAAAGCAGACTTACTGCAGGCATTGTGAAGTGGCGTTTGTAAATGCCGGCATCAGGAAGAAGAAGTCGGAAATTCCACTGCTCACAAAGGAAGAAATGGTATTGTAGAATAATTGCAATAGCATTATATATCTGCAATAGCATTATGTATACATTTGTTCAAGCACCTTTTTGTTAAAATACACAGAAATCCCGAAAATAAGTCTGATTTGGTGGCTTATTTTTGAGATCAGCTTATTTTTGAGGCCAGTGAATTTTTGAGTTTATATTGCTGGTAGTTGTGTGAGAATCAGTTTATTTTCGAGTCACAAAGTTCTTAGTCAATACTGAAACTCGTATAAAATTTAGAATTTTAAACATACCTGTAATTTATAATTATTATATAACAAATATAAAAATCTACACAAAAGACTGATTATCAATTTAGAAAGTTTTGTTTGTCCTTACAAGCTGCTAGTAAATAGAAACTGTTTTATAGTATTTTCTTGTTTATATAGGAGACAGACGGCGATATGATGACGTTTTGCAGTCGCAACTGTTTAGCCAACTTTACGCTGACTCGGCAAATTACGTATAAACCAGACTTTCCAGAACTTGATCAGAGCAGCCAGCTGTCTGGTTCACTGCTTATGCCACATAGAGGTAAACAGCTTTTTGCCAATTTGATGTAAAGATGACATACTGTCATTGGTTAAGGTCATAAGAATTCTGTGTGTGTATATATGGGTTTATTGTTATCCTTGCCAAAGCTGGAGGGATATTGTTTTGAAAATAACTGTAGATCAGCATAATGACCTTTTTATAATGTTTTAAAATTCTTGCTGTGTGAAAATAATTGTTATACTAGTAGATATCCACTGCCAAAGGCTGAGGGATATTGTTTTGGGCATTGTCCATACTTCCAGAGTTGTATGTTGTGTGTTTGTATTTCTGACTTGAAAATCAACATTATTAAAAATATTTTTGAGTATATACATTTTGATTGATCAAAGTGTGCTTTAATAATGATTTTACCCACTTGTTTTGGGTATAGTTTAGTACCTTGACTTTAATATTCGAGGTCTCTAGTAAAAATTAAGCAAAGCAAAAAATAATATGACATTTGGAATCTCTGAGCTTAACTATAATTTCCAAGAAATTTTACAGAAATAAATTCTAGTGACACATAATTTTGCAAAATCCATACCTTCACACAGATCAAGGTTTACTCAGTCCAAGGGAGCTAACTCCATCATCCAGCTCCACAGCCACACCTTCAGTCACGCCTTCTCCAGGTATGGGGATGGATTCAATGGAAACCACACCCATCAAGTCAGGACCCCCCACACCACAGTTAGGCAGTCCCACAATGATGAGAGGCAGACCAGAGTTAGGCAAACGTCCTTACAGAAGAAGCAGCAGCTTCACAGAGCCAAAGGTAAACAGTAAAGCAGTTTTTTGTAATATAGAAAACGCCTACAGGTGTCTTTTGATGCTGCATTGTTTCAAACTTAACTTTATGTTTTGTGATTACACGATTTCATGATTTCAGCTTTTTTTGAATATTGTCAATATTTGGGTCACAGCTTAAATTCAAGATAAAAATTGCGAGCTTTTGAAGTGTTAAAGTTTAAATTGAAACTATAACAGCAATTTTTTAATTTACACCTGGTGGTCATTTGGCTAGTACGCTGGACATAAAATCCTGTAACCCAATGAGTTTGGTCTTAATTGCTATACAAGGTAACTTTTTATGTGAGTGAAGTTGACATTTCTTACAAAGGATTAAATGGTGTACTTGTTCTTCAAAGGAACTATGGTTAAGTAAATTGTAAGTTAGAATACAAGAGATTTGACTAAAATATTAACATCTTCTAGAGTGTTACATGAACTATAATGAAATTTAAAGTAGTAACCGATGAGTAATAAGTTCGTTTTGGATTGTTATGCATTAAAACACTTTAAAATCTCCTAACTTCCTTGCCTTCCCTAGGTGTTGAATTCATTGCGCTATTGAAATTGTAAATGTTACTTTCAGGAAACACTTTAAACAAGTGGGTAACTTACCATCCATTTGACATTAACATGTTCCCAGAGGTTCATACCGGCTGAAGAACCCGGAGAGATGAAAATATGGTACTATACACTGGGCATTTCGAAAAGAATAAAGGGTACTTATTATGCCTTTGAAAAGCTAGGGTCTTGTTATGGCCATTTTGAAAATACCGGCATCTGTTATGGCCTTTCAGTACTTGTTTGGTTATTTTGAATGGTCTTGTTATGGTTCTTTTTATAGTTAAGCAGCTTATTCTATAAGAACTAATAGTTAATAAAAGAAGTTTGCAAATAAGAAAAATAATCCCAAAACACAGTCAAGCTCAGTGACAACTCAATACCTGGCTAATTGATCCAAAGGGATCAAAAAGAATAACGCTGCAGATGCAACTTTTTTCTATTTATTAATGTTATTATTTCAAAGGTATATCTATCAAGATATTCATCTTTTCACAGCTTTGGGGGAGTTTCGCTGTAGCATTGAGGCATGACAAAGAGAAGGTGAAGGATGTGAGACTCTGTGAGTTCTGTCTCGAACATAGTGATGGCGACTCTAATGGATCGGGAAGGTAAATTTTATACATACTGTTAAAACAATAAGAAGTTTCTTTCTTGTAGTTGCATGCTGATTATGGTATTTAAATGTGACTTGTGGTAATTTCACATCAATTCCTATTAAATGAAATTAAATATTGAATATTTCAGTTTGAGTAAAAATGTTCTTGCTGCCGGTTTCATGTTGATTGTGGTTCTTTAACATGAATTGTGGTAATTTCACAACAGTGTCTGATTGAAATTTATCAGTGAAATGAATGTTCAATTTTAATACAGAAACACCTTGGTTTCGGATAAAGTATGAATAATTTCTCAAGCGTAATCATTGTTAATATTTCAGGTTGCTCAACATGGACATTGACAAATGGGCACATCTGAACTGTGCCTTGTGGTCCCAGGAGGTGTACGAGACCCTGAACGGGGCGTTGATGAATGCACAGCAGGCTCTGAAACGAAGCTTGAAACAGAAATGTGTTGTGTGTGTGAAAGCCGGAGCTTCCATCAGCTGCTTCAAACAACGATGTAGTAATATCTACCATGTCGCTTGTGCTCAATTGGTTGGTTGTATCTTCTTTGAAGACAAGGTAAGTAGCTATTGGAGGGTTGAATTTCACTGAATAGTCGATTATAAAACATTCAGAGTTTAGTACTGCAGGATTAAAAGATACATTTCTTTGTTTTAATGAATTTTGAACAGGAAGAGTCTTCTCTGTAATTTCCCTAAAGAAAATAACATTTTTTGAACATGCAAAAAGTGGGTTGTATATCGATACCAAGGGAAAATCTGAGTATATTAATTTTGTTTGTATGTTGTTTATTGGTATTTTGTATCGATTAGATAGGAAATACATATATCGGTCAGTTAGTTAGTCAATTTCTGCAATTGAGATCTCTTATGCGCTAGATCTGCTCTGAGTATTGCATGAATACAATACATTATCACAGAAAAATATCTGTAAATTGAGCGTAACTTTTAATTTAATTTTAAGTGCAGGGACGGCTCTAAATTCATCCAAAAGTATCACTGCAAGTGAAATTACTTTTAATTTCAATGAGGTCTCTGAATATTTCTAGAAATGCATGTATTTTACAGACAATCTTGTGTCCGCCTCATACTCCAAAAGGCATACAGCTTGAGCAGGTCCTCAAGTCACTGGTTGTGCATCGTCGTGTTTACATCAACAGAGACGAGGATGCCCAAGTTGCAAAGTAAGCATTCTTGTCAATACATAATTGAACAATTTAAAGATTTTTCTTGTTTTTGTACTTAAACATGACTGAACTTTGAA